>JAQFZX010000954.1:0-39849 GCA_034682405.1 Hydroisotoma schaefferi | reverse complement strand
AATCCAGGTTTCGGTAAACTTAATCCAGGTTTCGGTAAATCCAATGAAGGTTTTTGTAAAATCAAGGAAGGTTTCGGAAAAGTCAATGAAGGTTTCGGTAAAGTCAATGAAGGTTGCGGTAAAGTCAATGAAGGTTTCGGTAAAGTCAATGAAGATTTCGATAAAATCAATGAAGGTTTCGATAAAGCCACTGAAGGTTCTGCTAATGTCACTGAAGGTTTCGGTAAAGTCAATGAAGGTTTCGGTAAAGTCAATGAAGGTTTTGATAAAATCAATGAAGGTTTCGATAAAGCCAATGAAGGTTCTGCTAATGTCACTGAAGGTTTCGGTAAAGTCAATGAAGGTTTCGGTAAAGCCAATGAAGGTTTTGGTACAAACAATGCAGGTTTTAACGGTAACTTCAAAGGAGATTTCGGTAAAGTCACTAGAGATTCGGGTGAATTTGATGGGGGTTTCGCTAAATCCAACGAAGTTTTCGGTAAATCCAATGGAAATTTCCGTAAAATCAGGGTCGATTTTCTTACTCTTACATTCAGTGGAAGTTGGGGTGAATTTAGTGGGGGTTTCGGTAAATTCAACGAAGTTTTCCGTAAAATGAGTGCCGATTTCCCTGCATTCAGTGGACCTTTCTGTAAATCCAACAAAGGTGTAGGTAAATTCAATACGGATTTCTTCGGTACAATGAACGAAGGCTGGCTCAGGTTATCCTGGTCAACCTTTTGGACGGAGTGAATCTTCTTTATGTGATTAGCCAAGGTGGAGATCGCCATGAAACGGATACCACAAGTTAGACATTTAATCCCCGCAGTCTCCTCCACACTTTCTTCAGCTGAAGCGGTTACTTTAGGGAAACTTTTTGTTAACGCAGGTAATTTAGCTACTGGTTTTGATGCAGGTTTTAAAGTAGTTGGATCCTTGGCTGTAGTTCTGCTTGTTGAAGCGTCTTCTCTAACACTTGCTGAAGATGTTGCTCTAGCGCTTGTCTCATATTTTACTTTAGCTGACGCGTTTCCTACAGCTTTTTGTTGAGGTTTGGTTGTATATTTCTTCCTATCCCGTCTGTACCTATACGGACACTTGCCATAGCTATGGTATCTTACTACATGTCTCTTCAGCAGCAGCTCAGTGGCTACCGAATGGCCACAAATCTCACAAGTAAATCCCGGCGTGTGCTTCAACTTTATGTGATCTGCCCGTTGGTTAGATTTCATAAACTTTTCCCCACAAAAGTCACATTCCAAGAGTTTAAAGATGGCATCGTGATTCTCAACAGTGTGTGCTTCAAGGAGCTTCCCCGAACCGAATGTCAAAGTGCAAATGTCACAGGTAAAGATTTTAGGAGGTTCCTCTTCCTCTTCTAGAACTTCTTTCCTTCTGAATGGCGTTACCCTGTACTGGTAGTGGATAAAGTCACGATTCCACCTAACATGGTCTTCCAATACCCATTCCGTCATTCTGGTTTGACAATCAGGGATTTGAATGTTGTGATTACACCACAATAATGAATTATAGAACCAACTTTCACAATATTCACAGCGACGATGAAAGAAATGCCTCTGGAAGTGAGTCAAGAATGCATCGACTACCAGGTACTTAAAGGGACAAAGGAGGCACTCAAACGGCCCTGGTTCTGCAGAATGGTAGATTCTGTCGTGCATTTTTAAAAGATTCTCAGTAGGGAACTTGCTGCACTTATCCCCACACTCGGCGCAACTAAAGGGGAGCTTATCTTGATGAAAAGTTCCATTATGTGACCACTCGAGGGCCAAGGTTGATCTCCCTGCTTTGAAAGTATGGTCACAGGAACTAAATAACAAAAAATAATTCACTTTACAGACCTTTCTTACACTTTTTTATGGTCAACAGGTACAGCAGCGCGACACTTACCTGCAATAGTAGGAACTTCGACGGTTAAAATTTCCCTTTATATTGCAATCGTGCTGGTGTTTCAAAAATCCCTTTTCCTGGCTCGTGGGATATCTTTCCTCACAGAAAGAGCACTTTAGAGGTTTTGTAGCATCCAAAGTATGAAGTTCTTCATGTCTTTTATGGAGATACTCCACTGCAAACTTCTTTCCACAAATGCTACAGCTTAACGGCTTGTCATTCAACTTTGCTTCGTGGATTTTAAACATATGAATGAGGAAATGGGCCCGGTCACAAATACTCTTGTCGCAAACGGGGCAGGTGACCCTGTAGTCCTTTCCGTGGTGTCTCCGCATGTGGTCCTTGTATAACTTGAGCTTAGTAAAGATCCTCCCGTCGTTACAAATAGTGCAGACTATAATCTCCTTCGCCATCGGCTCCGGCTTCCTCTTTTTTTTTGGTTTTGGAGTACTTTCATCATCCTTATTCAGTTGAGACGATCTCTTCCTCTTCGTTTGAACTTTTGAAGATTTCGATTCCTTCTCACGCGAAGGTGATTCCCGAGTAGATGTTGGAGACTTGTCGTTATTATTCAACCGTTCCAATTCCGCAACCGCACGAGCCGTCTCATCTCCATCATCATTGTTGGAATTGTAATTATAATTCTGTTCGTAATCCATTGGAATATCTTCAAAGTCAGAATTCGCAGACGGTGCAACTTTCCCTCGGGAAACGGCTACTTGCTTCTTGGCCTTTTTCACCGATTTGCTGGTCATTTGCATAGGAGTGCTTGGACCTGGAAATAAGAGCGAGTGATACTTTTTTAACTTGTTCAATTTAAAGTTAGCAGCGTCAAAATTCCGTGCATAGACCGCAGGCTGGTGAAAAATTATATTATGAAACCACGTTTCATAATAAAAAGATACCCTTAATGCGGTTAATGAATGTGTGCGGCCTATACACGAGTACGTAAAGGAAACTCACGTTTCACAGCTGGAGGTTTCCTACAAACAGTGGAACTCTTCTTGGGTATTCCCTTTCCTTTTCCAGGTGCCCATTTACCACCCCCTCTAGTCCTTTGACCTTTAAAAATATGGTCAATCAAAACCAAACAAAATCAGCGTCATTCCTCCAGCGTCCAGCGTTCATAATCCAATTTCTCACCCTTCACTTTCTCAAACTCGACTATCTTCTGCCTGAACCATCGTATATTTTGAACTAGTACGTCCCCCTCCTCCTCCCCCTCCTCTTCACTGTCACTACCAGGGTATGTGACCTTTGACCTCTGTTCCTTCCAATGTGACCTGATGACCCTGTCGGATAACTCCGCCACCATCCCGTCCACCTCCTTCTCCAGACTCTGTATCTTTTTGAAGTTGTTGAATATTTTGATGAAAGTTGTCCTGCAGGGAGTGCAGACGGGGGCGTAGATAAAAAGGGACAGGTTGGCAGCCTCCGCATCTTCAAATTCAATTCCTCCAACCTTATTTCCAAAATATTCCATAAACTCCTTCCCACTTTCCCTCTTATCTTCCTTCCCCACCTTTCCTCTTTTCCGAACACCCAAATCCAAACAAAACAGACACGATTTAGAAATCGCCATTTCCGAACTTTTTTTTAGTCGTTTCTTTCAAAAGTGATGGTGTTTTTTTACAAGTTTCAAAACAAAAAAACACACATGGCCTGGATTTAGTTTGTTTACAACTTTTGAAAGGATAAGGAGCTTCCCTCTAAATGGAAATGTCCGGTTGCCCCTATTTATATTTCTTTGTTTCCAGCAACTGTATTTCTGGTTTTAATTACTCCCCCTAATAATGCCCCCCTACTCGTACCTCTATTTCTATATTTTTCCTATTATAGAGAATAATTCCCCAGGGGTATCAAAGCCGAAAATAAATACAAAATCTATGTGTCTGTATGCTTATTCTCGTTGTTATTGGTAGGGTTTTACCATGCCCACGCGCCCAGGACACGATGCCCAGGGCATCGGGGCATATTTCGAGAGGGCGCTGGTACGGCGCTTCCCTATTCTCTGCTAGGGCTTTACGATGCCCACGCGCCCAGGACACGAGGGTGTCAGGGCAGGCCCTAAAACAGGGCATATGCCCTGAAAATTTAAGGCGCTGTATGTTTACGTTTGGGCACGAGGCAGCGCCGGTCATATGCCCTGGGCATATGCCCAGGCCATCGGGGCATATTTCGAGGGGGCGCTGGTACGGCGCTTCCCTATTCTCTGCACAACCTGGGCACCTGGGGAAAGCCGTCTGGTATTTTGGTATAAATTGGATAAGAAAGACGCTTATTTTTGTAGAATCTTCTGTACATATTGTTTATCTCTAGTTTGGTATATTCCATCCATGTATTTTTTCCAAATACTTTTCTAGTTCATTAGTCCCATAGAAAACATTGAAGGTTTCGAAGCAGTTTTGTCAACAGAACTGGTAACCAGTTCCAAGATAAGATAGCTATAGTGTGAAGTTAAACTTGAGAACTCTTTAAACTGTCAAAAGGTTCGTTTACGGAAACAAAACTCCAAGAAAGAACTAG
Organism: Hydroisotoma schaefferi; assembly: GCA_034682405.1. Lineage (NCBI taxonomy): Eukaryota > Metazoa > Arthropoda > Collembola > Entomobryomorpha > Isotomidae > Hydroisotoma > Hydroisotoma schaefferi. Next base: position 35,436 of record JAQFZX010000954.1, on the reverse strand, counting down.
ACGCTTTCCTATAAAATATCATTTACATTTACACACTCAAATAATTAGCTATTTCATTTAAACTGCAGGTAATCATTATAAATCTCCAAAATGGCATCAAATACAACTGTAAAGCCTGCTTTTATTGCAAAGGCAAGCTTGTATAAAGACCATTTTGGCAGCAATAAAAATTAGAATAAGACTTAAGAGAAGAAATAGCAGCATTCGTAGACCAGTTTGGGTATACATAAAACAGCAGGAATATATCATGAAATTAAGTAGATTCATAGACCCAAACCCAACCAGCGTGGGTACAACGTACAAGGGTACATTGTACCCACTGATTTCCTTATGTACCTACTAGAATTTTAGAAATGCCCTATCCTTTACATGTTAAAAGGCTCCGCCCACCTAATGCCCTCCCTATCCTTTAATGTTTTTGTACCCACTGGGGCCCACTCGTGGTTGCGCCTATGAGTAGATTGGATAGGTCATCATCATACAGAAAGAGTAGAAATTAAAGTTATTTACTACAATTCGAACTAAAAAGGTAACATCATGAACGGCAGATCGGCTTGTCTAATTCCTAGAAATAAAGGATGAACCAAGAAGATCCTTATTGAATCCCCTCTTAAATGTCAAACTCCTTGCCTCCATTCTTCTACAAGACCAAGACCCATGTATCTATAGGCTCCATGAGGTCAACTAGAGGTCAACCTGGTTTACGGTCTTCCAATTTAGGAACTAATCCAACCAAAATTCGGACACGGAATCATGAGTGCTATAGATTTTGATGAAGAAATCAAAGAAGATGGTGTCAACCAACCGGGTCAAGATTACCATCATCAGTGGAAAGTATCTACCTTATAAAAAATTAAGTACCCTAAACCCTCGCCCATATGCCGCCCGCGTTAAATATGCCGCACGCCTACCCTTTTCATGTTAAAAGGGGACTCTTTCCCATGTCAAACATGCTTCAAAACACGTTTTTTGCATATAAGCCGCGGCATATGGGCGATGATTTAAGGTAGGTAAGTACGAAGGGAGGTTTTTTTCTAGAAGCAATGATCCGAAGGTCATTATCACATAAATGCTTTAATATTATGAACTCATTAGTAAGAGAATTCCTTGAACGCTGTGATTTTGCGAACTTTAACATAATTCTACAACATACAACCATCCTATCTACACCTTTAATGTCAGTAATAAAAACTAGAAGAGTTTATCCCTGCACAAAGTAGTTCTTATTAAACCTTGTTATTCAGATAAATCAGGTATATGCAGCAGTAGTAGCAGCAGCATATGTTATTCAACCTGTTAAAAATACTTGGAAAAAACTAGGATGAAAGACCTAGCAAATGCCCTTTGGAATATCAATTATTATACGATACAAAACGTATGAAAAGGTGAATGACAAAAATACAAAATTATAAAATGGCCAATTGAATTTAGTCAAGAGGAATATATTTAAAAAATGTAATAATACTTTACGACATATGCTATTTGATTCAGTTATTGAACTTATTATATTACTTCACTCTATACTTCATAGAAATTAATAAAATGTCAATTAGGAGGCCATAGGGTAGCTTTGCCTTGGGTCTCTGAGTGGAAATTGACTAAAAACAATGCAAAAAACTGGGATATAGATTAAAAAACTGGGATATCTTGGGTACTTCTCAATAATTTTCATAGACAATGTAATTGATTGCTTAAAAGTTTTTGCGGAGCACAAAAAAAGGTGCTTTTGTTATACTAAACTAAAGTAAATGCAAGAACCACAAAATGACCAATAATTATCGTAATACTAGCAGGAGAGCAATATCATATCAGGAAGAAGATATAGAAAAAGTTTTAAACAGGTTTAATTAATTTACAGCGAAAGCATAGCATGAGCAAATACAACAGGTAGACAGGTATAATATAATGTTGATTAAAAAACTAAGAAATACAGGAAGCCAAGTTTCCAGCAATAAAAACCTCCAAGTTCTGTTTCAATTACGGAAACCTTGCTAATGTTTTAGCTAAACAGGATAGAAATTGAAAAGTTGTGCTAACTTGACTAGATAGTAAGCCCAAGAATTATCAGATAAAGTTATAAGATATTTGCTAATCTGCAGCAACAAATACCCTTTTCGTTAATTAACCTAAACTACCCTAAATCCTCATCCATATGCCGCCGCTTATATATCTACAAAAAAAGATGTTTTGAAGCACGTTTAACATGGACTAAATACCTCTTTTAACATGCAAAGGATAGGCGTGCGGGGTAATTAACGAGGGCGGCATATGAGCGAGGATTTAGGGTACATGTCTTTATCTTCCTACCTGCGAACTTACTCTTGGCAAATTCTCATGACTGAATTGGCCTGTGTGAAATCAAATAACTTAGCATAACCAACCATGGTCAATCACTTCACTAGTTTTGGTTTTGACATCATAGGAAGGAGTAGTTTACCAGTTTTACTTTGTACCCATCTACTATCTCTCTGCATTATTGCAATGAATTCTTGATAGTTTGGCATTTATCTATCTCTTCTTCTAGGTCTATGGGATTTAAAGACCTTAAATTAATTAAAGTCCAAGCTAAAATTACAAGCCTTACTGTACTATAAAGCATTCCTATCCAAGCTCAAATATTTACCAACAACTATATCCATCCATTAAATTAAAAGTCATCAGTTACAACATTTCAAAATGGTTCATAATTTCATAAATATGGAGGAACAACAACGGGAAAAGTTTACAACCTTATTAAAAAAAAGCGTGAACTTCCGTAATGTAATTCTTCAGTGATTTTTAAAAGCCTGTAAAAATGCCCCTTGAGTTTTTAAAATCGTTAATGTTCCCCCAGTGGTCGACCCCTCCGTGGATAATACCCCAAATATTCCCAAATATTCAGCTGAGTCGTGTTTTACAAATCCTGAATGTTTTTGCAACTTTTTTGAGCAATGAACGAGTTCAAATTACAGATCCGACTAGTTTACTTCCAGATGGATTCATGCCCAAACCCAACATTCGTCAGGGAAAGGCCGGACTACGAAGTTCTAGTGACGTCACGTCAAACTTCATGCCCCCTCCGGAAGTGACCATTGACCTGGGGTCAATAGAAGGATACTTTATGAGGGTTATTAGTGGCAGGAAAGTGTATGCTTTTGAGGGAATCCCGTATGCCGAACCTCCTATACAAACTAATCGTTTCAAAGTAAAGATTTTAGACTTAAAACATATCCTGATTTTGGTCCAGTCTCCTAAAATATCCTAATCTTGCCCGATTCTTAATAATAATAGCCACCTCTGCCAAAACTAAAATGGAATGGGACGTTATCTGCTAAAAAGTGGGGTGCAAAATGCACACAAACGCGTCCACGAATTGGGGGCATTTTTGGTAATGAAGATTGCCTATTTTTAAACGTTTACAGCCCAGAAGTAAGTTATGCAATCATCCTGCTATGCTGTTACCAATTTATATTCACATAATCAAGTGTAATCATAACAAACACTTTTTTTTACCAAGATTCCCAACAAAGGTAGCAATCCAAGCTATCCCGTGATTATCTTTATTCATGGGGGAGCATGGGGAGTTGGTTCAAGTACGGAATATGGAGCCAGTTACCTCATGAGTCAGGATATCATTCTTGTCACCATAAATTACAGGTCCTAAAGCACTTACTACTAGATTCTAGGGCCACTTTACGCTTTGTTGGGCTTCATTTTAATCCCTATTTAAGATTTTTATTAATGGAAGAGAGTCTAATTTCAAGGCTCACTTATCTAGAGGTACCCTACATCCTCGCCCATATGCCGCCCTCGTTAATTATGCCGCACGCCTACCCTTCACATGTTAAAAGGGATGTCCCTCATGTTAATCATGCTTCAAACCATCTTTTAAGACGCGGTATATAAGACGCGGTATATGGACGAGGATTTAGGGTAGTCAAGCAGTAATCAAATAATAAATTCTAGAACTATGAATGAACTACGTCATTGTGAATGAAGTTTACATGCAAAATGTGAAGGAACTTTAGTGACATTAGTTAAACAAGAGTTAATGAGGGTTTATTGCACATGAAGAATAGACAGATTGCATAACATTCCCTTTCCTTCCCAGTTAACAGTTCATATTTAACAATTAGCATGAAATATTACCAACCAACCCAAAGCTTTAGCATGACATCCATAACCATTTTATATTCATGCTAATTATTTATATCTTTTTTATTTCAATTGGAGCTTGTAGGCTTGGGATTTTTGGTAAGTTGAACTATAATTGACAGTCTCTATGTTGTATTTTTAAATAGGGAAATTAACACAGTTTGCCCAAATCAATTGTTCATAGGGTTTCTCAGTACGGGTGATGCAAATTGTCCAGGTAATATGGGATTAAAAGACCAATCGTTGGCAATCGACTGGGTGCATAAAAATATTAAATCATTTGGAGGAAACCCAAAACGGATTCTAGTTATGGTAATTAATTACACCCCAGGAGGACTTGATTGAAATGATATGAGGAATTATAATTAACGTTTTAATTAATTAATTAATTATACGATTAAAGGGACAATCTGCTGGCGGAGTGTCTGCACATTTGCATATGATGTCAAAACTATCCAGAGATAAAATATTTGCTGTAATGGCCCTCAGTAAGATTGCAGATTTACTGGACACATTTTCATATCAAACTCAACTCAACATAGGTGCAACCAGCGTGGGTACAAGGGTACATAGTACCCACGGGTTTCTTCATGTACCCACTAGAATTTTAGAAATGCCCCATCGTTTACATGCTAAACAGGCTCCACCCTTCCAAACCCCTCCCTATCCTTTAATGTTTTTGTACCCACTACTACTGGTACCCACTCGTGGTTGCGCCTATGAAACTCAATGATAAAGCTGTGACTTTTGGGTAGATATTAAAAACCTCATAACATGAATACTTTTAGGTGGGACAGCGTTTAATCCTTGGGGTCTAAGGCTCCCCATCGAGGACAGACGACTATCCCGAAGAATGGCATCCCTAAATCGATGTCCTACAGACAAAGGGACAGAGATAATGATGGATTGTCTCAGAACAATCTCCTCAACCAACCTGACCTTAACGGCCAACTTTCTACTTGTAATTATGTTTTTAATCCCTCTGGCCCATTTCCTACCCAATTTTATAAATCCCATTACATACAACTCGTACATTATTGCAGCTAGCAGAGAGGAAAGTTTTTATGCCTGTGATAGAGCCCGAAGGGCCAGGAGCATTTATTACTAAAACTCCAACAGAGTTGTACGCTCGAGGGGAAGTTCCACCCATTCCATTAATATGTTCAATGACATCTAAAGAGTTGGAAATATCTTTGGGTAAGTGTCTTGGCTATTACATTCTAAAATCAAAGGTTTTTTTTACCTAACCTTAACATTTATGTAATTGTCAAGCTTTCAAGCTAGCAGGGGTAGATTTTTTCCCATTTATCGAACCCCCACTATACATTTTCGGACCGATGCTTTTGGATTATCATGGAAAGGTTAAGAATGAGTTTGAAACAACGAGGAATATTATCAAACATTATGGTGGCGATGAGATCATTCGGTCTGACCCATCAGTTTTGGCTCAGGTAAAGCATTGAATGTTATTTCATGCAACAGTAGTTCACGAATTCCCGATCCATAAAATCTTTTAGATGGCCACGGATAGACATTTTTCCCTGGGGATCAAGAAAGCTATTCAAGTTCATGCAAAAATAGCCCCCACATACGCTTACTACTTTAAATACAGCAATAACCTAGGTTTTGCCAGTGATTTAGGGCTAAATCCTTCCGACTTTGGTAAGAGTTTTGAATAAAAAATCAAGCTGAGGTACATTAACATTTATACAATTAAAATAAACGATTATGAATTTACAGGAGTACCTCACGGAGGTATAGTTGAAGACCCATCCTCCTACCTTAACCAATTTACAGACTATTTGGCATAAAAAAAGATATGCTTTTTTTAACAATAATTCTTGTTATTTTAGAGGACATGATATTTTTCTTCAATCGAACGGATAGAAAGCCAATACGGAGGACTCAGGGTGACTTTGCTGTGGTCAAACTTTTGCAAAATTTGGTTATTAATTTTGCAACTACTGGGTATATAAAATATAATAACCTACCTATATTTTACAGAATTGTTTCCGGGAACAATCATGCAGTTTTATTTCTAAAATTCTTTAACTTTACAGAGTACCTTTGTACACATCCGAGGAGGATAACTACGAAGACTTCAAAATATGGGAACCAGTTAAAACCTCCTCCTCACATCCAATCACTTTTCTCCAAATTGATCATGACGTTAAAATGATGGATATACCAGAATTCGAAAATGCAACATCCTTTTGGGAATCTTTACATATCACAGAACTTGCAGGCTAAATACTCCAACATTGTCATATTTTTCATAGGAAATCCTCTCTCCAACCTCGAGAATTGCATGGAGGTTGCCTGATAATTACATTTCCATACACGATCTCTAAATAAATGAATGTAAAACCTGTAGCCAGACTTTCAAACGCTCACTAGTCTGCATCGCTCAATCGCTCATTTAGTTTTTTCTGAATCGCTCAATCTACAGTGTTAAAAACTTCTTGAATCGCGCAGTCGCTCATCTATTGATCATTTTGATCGCTCAAATCGCTCAATATTTTGCTTTCTTTACTTTTAAATCGCTCGATCGCTCAATCTCTACCGCTCAATTTGCAAATTATGCGTACAAATGTGAAAAATTTCTATTTTTTTTTACTATTTCTGTGGTAAAATCTGTTTAAAAACACGATAAAAATAACACGATGCTAATTGTATGAAAAATACTAGATAAAAGTAATTAGTAACTCTTGCGAGACCATATAGGAAGCGGGATATTGCCACATTACATAGTGTTAAATTAAAAAAAAGCGGCTCAATACGCAACCGCTCACTCAATCGCTCATTTTTGGGTAAGTCGATCGCTCTAATCGCTCATTTTACCTTTACTTTACAGAGTTGAATCGCTCAAAGCGCTCACTTTCAAGTTACCAATCGCTCGAATCGCTCAATGTGACCAACACATCAGCTCGCAAGTAGCTCAAATCGCTCAAAAGGAGCGTAAGCGATCGAAATTTTTCGCTCCGCTCTGAGCGTTTGCAAGTCTGCCTGTAGCTGTGGCTATCCAGCCAGACATGAAACCTTTTATGTTACATATGATGACGAATTAATATTTTTACTACATGTTACCTGACTTTAGTAAAGTAAAGAGCGATATGGAAATAAATTGTATGTTATGAGTCTGAATCTTAGCATCTAGCTCGTTGTATTCTGAATTCTTATGATAAGCAAATAAACTAAGCTAAGCAAATAAAATTACCATGCCTGTTTTAATTTACTTCTCGTTGAAACGAATTATTGAATCAAAAGATGGGGAAATCTTAGGGGGAATTTTATCGAGGAACAGGGCGATTAAAAACAAAACTAGGAATCAATCCTAGCGACTATACTGCATGAAATGAAACAAGTAAGTTATAGGAAGAGGTCTTCATTCAAAGTAACCGATTAAAATCATAAATCGATTTTAATCAGTTTATCTTGAAGAGCCCTAATCCTTAAAATTCTTCTTAATCGATTATTGATTTACTTTTTATATAAATAAATCCATTCTATCTTAAAAGAGGGACGGAGTCACAGAGCTTTCACATAACAGCTTTCTTACGCAAACCTTACAAAAGGGAATTCACAACAACTTATATAACGTAGTAGGGGAAACTAATAGTAAACTCAGTAATAAACTGCACGTCCAATATTTATAATTTTAAATTAAACTTGTATAGTTTAGAGTTTTAGTACTTTGATCTTGCAATCCAACTAGAGGCATACACAAGACAAGAGGTAGACAAATCTAAATAAAACGAATAAAACTCAACAATGACTACTATAAAAGACTTTATGAATAATTTAAATGCTTGGTTTATCTGCAATATCCTTCCACTTCACTCCGACCGTTTCTGTTTTATGCCTCTCACTTCATCCTACATTTTGGACTGAACAACGCACCACTGGCTTTATCATGAATCGGTTCATATCCACCGTTAAAACTAGCTGTGACCTACGCAGACAAGTGAAAGGCTTCCTCAGAAAGCAGGAAAGAGGGGTACATCCCCTGGGGGATGAAATCCTGCATATCCTAGAATTAAACCAATGGCTCTACAGATACATGTGGAAATTCTCAATTCAGGTCAACACCAAAGCCCCCAGTCCCCTTCGTTATGTCGGTAGTTGGATAGAGGTCTGGTTAAGCAGCGTCGTCATGGCCCTGCCTAGCGGATCCTCCATGTTCCTAATCTTCAGAGAGTTTTTGGTCGACCTTAGACCTGATCAGCGTTTGGGAATCATTCCTCTGTTTGGTCAGATATTTTTTGGGGGTTTTTCAATAATCACGGTCTTCCTCGCTGCCATTACGGTCATCTTTGGAAATGGAGCCCCCACTATTCTCCAAATCTCAATCTTGTCTGACTATCTAAAACAGAGTAAGACGGCTCTTTATTGTATTTTATCCATTCACTCTGCAAATCCACCAATTTCTCAAGGTCAACGTGTATTACCGTATTTCCGGAAAGTACTCCCCCCAGAATACCTCCACTTACCTTTCCATGTTAAAAATTTTAATTAGCCCTATCTTGCCCATGTTAATAGTTTTTTCAAATTTTCCTTTGAAAGAATATTTTCAGAAAGTAGTTTCCGGAAATACGGTAATTGGGATATAATTAAGATAATTCTTGTAATGTGGGTTCACTTCTGGCATCGGCCTTGCCACTAATCTTACGGAATAAATTAATATCTTTGATAGAAAATAAAAGGGCAGGACCCACTAGTGGAGCTCGGGAAGATGGCCAGTTGACAAAAAATGAAAAGCTGTTGGTAATCACGGCAAAGATGCTGAGCTACTTGATGGGAATCATGCCCCTTATTCTTGCATTAAATGGCGTCTTCTTAAAAATTGACCCCTTTACAAACGTGGTTGATCTACTGCTCCCCTCTGACCTTAGGGACCATCTTGGAGTGTATCTACTAACCAGACTGACAGCCTTGACCCTGGTGTTCATGGCTGTAGCCGAGGCCATGAAAACCAACACATTCACCATTCTTTGGGCACTTCTACTCGTGGCTAATCTGGCTGAACTGCTGACCTGTCTGAATAAAGAGAAGGATCGGTTGGCAAAACGAGGGGGTCATGACCTATCCTGTTGGACTGGAGTCTACATGGAACTGCAGAGCGTCTTGGGGAAATCGTCTGCCTATTGGGGGCACAAATTGTCAGCTTTACATTGTATTGGAGCTGGAGCGATTGTCATTCCGGCCGTGGCTTTCTTGACCCTCATGCAAATATTACCAATATTCCTTATTATATTTTTCTTTGGAATTTTCATTGCAGGGATTGTTATCCTGGATTTTATGTACTCCATAGTGGTACACCTGGTCCTTGAATCTACGAAATTGCTCCGATCGTGGAGACTTCAGGGTAACTCCCTCAGGGGAAACGGGGAGAGGAAGCTGGTGCTGAAACGGTTGAGATGTCTGAGGAGGATCCCGTTTCCGGTCACTCTGGGTCCGTATAATATTTTCCATCTTGATGCTAGAACCAGGAATTGCTTTTACTATGAAATGCTGGACAAAATGGTCACTGTCGTGATGGTTCTCAGGTCATAAAGTTGATCTTAAGTTTGTAAAATACAAATGGGTATTGTAATACATCTTTTTTTCGAAGACCCCTTTCGCTTAGCCAAGCCTCCCTCGGTGAGCCTTTTTCGAAAATTCATGATTTCAAATTTTTATTTCCTTGTCCACCCTTTTTACCTCTAGATTCATTTTTCTAATCTCTTCCCCTTCAAAGGTTTAACCTCAACTTCAGATACTTTCTCGAGGTCAGCGTTGGATGTTCCTAAAGAGATAAGTTACGTTTGTCGCGACTCTTGACCTTAAGGTCAAGGTCATAACCTCCTACTCTGCAGTAGTCCCTTCTTCCTAATCGAGACCTTTAGCTCCGCAGATGCTTATGAAATCTACTCGGCCGACCCCAATTTATTAACATGAATGCATTTATCTACCAACTAGCCTCTTCTACGCCTAATAAGGTCCATTTCTAAAACAAATCTATCTATCTTCAGTAAAATATGTATTAGTATTATTATAAGTACGTGATTGATCTGAAACAAATCCTTTCAAGGGTGCTTTCAAAACCTGTCCATCCATTCCATGAATGAGTATTGCTTTTAGAAATTAGGTATTTATTTAGTAGGAGTTCGACGGAACCTGCTAAGTTGGTTTTCATCAAGTCCTGCACGCATTTTTATTCTTATCTAAGAAACTTTCAAAGTAGATAATAGATAACGCATTGAATCCCGTTTTGTTTTCATTTCTTACGCACCAATGTCCCGGAGTATTTTCTGGGGATTAGTGCGGACATAACTAAGTCGATTTATTAGATTAATTTCTCGCAGAATCGAGCTTTCTCTTGGGACTTCCAATTTTAAATGTAAGAATAGTGCTTCCCATTCCCATAATGTCACAACCAACTACTACTGTTTTATTCAAGGTGCATTGGCTCATTCTATTCAAAACCCTGCTATGCCCTTCTTCAGCATGCATTTTAATTGATTTGTCATTCTAGGTGATCTAGTTTATTGGTTCCACATTTTAGTGCACGTAGTTTCGAACAGTTTCATCTCATAACAATTATCATTGTTAAAGTTGTGCATGCAATTAACACAATAAATAAACATAAACTTTTTTACTCCTGTTGAAACAACATGTTTCTTGTCTATTTATTTAACAGTTTCATTCAAGCGTAGTTAGTTGACATTTGGATTAATAAGCAGGAAACAGGTTAATTGGTAGTAAATTACTCAGTATCCTAATAAATACGTTGAGGGATCTTTGTTGAAGGGGAATTTTAGAGTAACGCCATAAAATAATGGACACCAGTTTATCCTATCTTGGCCTCCTTGCCATGATCTCCATCATCCGGGCATATCCCACGAACGTCCCGGGTACTCCGGAGGTCTGCTTAAAAATGACCCCAGGACACGGACCTTCTCCACAGAAGTCCAAGGCCCCCTACTCTCTGTCCCCTTCCCTTTCGAATGTTAAGGGAGGAGGAAAGGTTGAAGGTTCGATTGCATTTTGAATTCCCTTAACTTATACCGTATGGTCTCGAGTAGTGCCCCTCCTCAAAAGCCTCAAATAGTGGCCCCTTTCGAATAGTGGCCCTCCTCCTCAAATAGTGGCCCCTTTCTAATAGTGGCCCTCCTCCTCAAATAGTGGCCCCTTTCTAATAGTGGCCCCTTTCTAATAGTGGCCCCTTTCAAATAGTGGCTCCTCAAATAGTAGCCCCTTTCGAATAGTGGCCCCTCCTCAAATAGTGGCCCCTTTGAAGTAGTGGCCCACCCTTAATTACTATCCATTGCCCCATAAGCCTCCTGGCCATTACTCGGGACAATACGGTACATGGCCTCCCATTTTTTACAGTAACTCTTTCTGGAATTGATGGCCAAACCTTTAAAGGGTTTTACGTCCAAGCCCGAGATAAAAATGAAAGTCCTATTGGAACGTTTTTTGCTGCGGATGGAATAAAAACGCATAGTTGTGGAGTAGTAAAAAATGTAAAGAATCAATCAGTATTCTAATGATAGAACTTTACTGATTTTAATATATTAAATCTCGGCTATAGAACGCTGCTCATCATTCACATAATAAGGACAAAATGACTGTATCCGTTTCTTGGCAAGCGCCCAAAGACTACAACGGCCAAGTTACTTTCACGTGAGTATTTCCATTATTCAAGCTTATTTCACAGGTAGAAATGAGGTAAATAACAAATCATAATTACAGTATTTTTTAATCCCCCTTTTAGTGCCACATTTGTAAAAGAATTTGAAACATTTTGGACCAATGTTCTCTCATCCCCCGTCACAATCAGTGTAAGTCATTTTAATCCCTCAAATAATATGTTATTTGTGGGAGGAATAAATCATGAATTTTTATATTTCTAGGCCTAACTTAACCTCTACTCTACAGTTAGGGGCTCAAGTATGACTCTGTCACCTAAAAAACCCCAATAACTTTACATAAAATCATGTAAAAATAAACAAAGAGTATGCTAAACAAGTTCACATTTATTAATTATGACTAAATATTGAGGTTAATTTACATTTCTCGGCATTTGATTGAATTAGTAAACTTGCATTTAATTAGCTTTTTTTTAATAAACATTTTAAATTTACAAATAGGTCTATTTTGTATCAGTAATTGTCGTCGATAAACATGAATAGGAAATGATAAGCTTTGGAAGCGTTTACTTTGGAAGGGTGGGGTTGGGAGGGGCCTGCTTAACATGAAAAGGATAGGGCATATCTGGAATTCCAGGGGGTACATTATAAAACTAGGGGGTACAACATACCCTTGTACCCCCCTTGGTTGCGCCTGAGTTATCATTTCGGGTAACCTTTTAGCTTTTGAAGGCTTGAAGGTCAGTTATCTGATTCCCTGAATGTAATTCGAGTTGCGGACTCTCTCTCTCTCTCTTCTGACCTACAACGGCTTTATTCAGGTTTTGCATATCCTTTACCCTTCTTTGTTTAAATCGTTTATGGATTTTGACCTTGAAGCAGTTTTGACGTGTCCCTTACGCTCATTTCAACCTCAGGTTTGCTCAAGATCTGACGTTCAATGTTTGGCAGCAATTCCGTTAAATTAAAGTATATTTTTAAGACGTTCTAATAATAAAAATATTTTGTTTAAATATGGCGAGGCCGATGAGCATGGCAGCGTACAGACGTAGAGGTAGAGGAAGACGCTTTTACGAGTGTGAATGCCCCCTTTGTTGGCTCCAATTGATTCGTCAATCTGAAGAGGGTGATAGAGGGGATACCATGGAGGTCAAACCGTCCCAAATTCACGAATTGGGGGTTTTTGCATCCAGAGTACTTCGAAAAGGGGAATTTATCATCGAGTATGGAGGCGAGGTAGTGTGTTACTTTATCCAATATCCATAGGTGCAACCACAAGGGGGTTCAACTAGCGTTGAAGGATATGAAGGGGTGTGGCTTAGCAAGGCCTGCTTAGCATGTAAAGGATAGGGCTTATTGGGAATTCCAGAGGGTACAAATGTACCCTCGTAACCCCAATGGTTGCCCCAAATCAAGGAAATAAATGCTTTCGCTATTTAAAGAAAGAATACAAAGCGTTTCAACTCAGTTTTGTTACTAGGATGAGGATGCTTATAAAAATGACTTTTTTAATAACAGAGAATTACGATGAAGGAGGCAAATAAACGGGAGCGGTGGTTAGCAGAAGCTGGACTGAGAGATAACTACATGTTTGCCATTGACTCCGACAAATATGTGATTGATGCTACTTTCGAAGGCAACGTTTCAAAACTTATTAACCATTCCTGCCAGGTATATTCTTATAGTAACAACAACAACCCTAAATCCTCGCCCACGTGCCGCGGCTTATGCAAAACAAATGTTTTGAAACGTATTAAACATGAGAGGGATGCCTTTTAACATGCAAATGATAGGCGTGCGGCACAATTCACGAGGGCGGTATATTGGCGAGGATTTAGGGTACTTACCAATGTGGAAGAATGGGTTAAAGATAATTGAATAACCATAAAGATTTCCCCTTTTTAGCCCAATTGTGAAGTGGTGCAGATAAAGCTCGAAGGTGTTACACGGTTGTTGTTCTTTGCCATCAAAATAATAAATCCTGGGGATGAACTTACAATTGATTTTAAGTTTCCGAAAGCAAAACATCCAGAACTCCTTTGCAACTGCGGGACTGAACGTTGTCGAGGTTTTATGGACGCTTAAGAAAGTATATAAGTTACCCTAAATCATGTCCTATAAGACGCCCTCGTTACTTATCCCGCACGCCTATCGCCTATTCGCCAATTACGTCTTATCCTTTGTTACACATATCCTAAGTTAAAAAGGGGACTCTGTCCCATGTTAAAGATACTTTAAAACATCTTTTTTTATCATGTAGATAGATATAAGGTGCGCCATATGGACGAGGATTTAGGGTAATGAAAGTGATTCAAATGCATTTCTATTTTAACTGGTGAATTGTGCTATTGTGAAAGCCAGGATTAGGATATGAAGAACCAAGTTAATTTTATGTATTCCTATAGAGTATTATTCCTCATAAATGAATTAAATAACGAGCAATTAAATTAATTTATAATCTGATTAAATGTAATGAATTACTTTATGAAATAAAATGATTTAAAAAGGCGTATTAATAGATCAACATTTTTTTAGAATCCTAAGGAAAAAAATACCTTCATCATCCAAAGGTTTCAAAAGAATATTTAGTAACGGACGGACGGGGAAAACAGAGTTTGCGACATTTGCATAGCCTCAATTATTTCACATCCCCTAAAATCTTAGCCAATGGCGCAACCAGCGTTGTACAAGGGTACATTGTACCCACTGGTTTCTTAATGTACCCACTAGAATTCCTGAAATCCCCTATCCTTTACATGTTAAACAGGCTCCGCCCACTCAAACCCCTCCTTATCTTTTAATGTTTTTCTACCCACAAGATAGTATAACGAGTCTCAAAATGCCTCCATGTCCAAAATGAAGTACCCTAAACCCTCTCTCATTTGCTGCGGCGTATATATGCCATAAACTATGTTTGGAAGTGCATTTAACATGGGAGAGAGTCCCCGTTTAACATGCAAAGGATAGGCATCCACGGCATAATTAACGAGGGCGGCATAAGGGCGAGGACGTAGGGTACTTGTACTTCTCAGAGTCCGGGCTATTAAAAATGTTTTTAAAGGTAAAAATACAGGTACATAAAAGCTTATTTATTCATGGGGCTATTAAAAGTATTTAAGGGGGCTACTATTCGAGATAATACGGTAGCTTTATTACAAAAAGTTGAATTGAGAATCATGCATAATTTAGATAGATATAGGAAAGACAGGGGCATATTGATACAAAAAAGGAGAGCGGGAAAGGAAGTAATTCATGGGCGATGACCAATAATGATGGAGTTTATCCAGAAACGAGACCAAAATTATTAAAAAGTTTTACAATAATTATTCCTAAAAATAAGTAATTAAACTTCAGTTTTTGAGTAAATTCGTAAAGTTTCGAACGGAGGAAGAACAAAGACTTATCCGACCTCAAGTCAGGAATAGGACGGTAGGTAAGCAAGGGAGCTACTAATATTTTCTAAAAAAAAACTTGGATAAAAAATTAATAGATTTTTTCCGATTTTTTGCAGGAAATCGGTATTTTTAGTTATAAAAAAAGATGGAAAAAACGTGTGAATCTGAAGGATGTGTAAATCCAGCCAAGTTGCAGTGCCCAACTTGTATAAAACACGGGATAAAAGAGGGATCCTTCTTTTGCTCCCAGGTAGTAGAGGAGGGGGGTTTCTATTTATTTTAACGGTTTATTTTATTAAAAGAGTTGCGTTAAAAGTTGTTGTTTGTGTAGGACTGTTTCAAGTCATCGTGGTCGTTGCATAAATCCCTTCACAAGAAGACGGTGACGAACGGGACGTCGGCGATTAGCAGCAATCCTTGGCCACATTATAGATTTAGTGGGAGTTTGAGACCGTCTTATCCACTTTCGGGGAAACGGGTCGTCCCAGATGGAATCCCACGACCCGATTATGGAGAGGATGGGAGTAATGGACGACCCATATCCGAACTTGCTCTTAGGGGCACCAGCTCCATTCGGGTTCTTGATGATGATGACATTGAGGGCATGAGGGTTGCCTGTAGGGTATGTAAATATGTACTGAGGGGGGGGATAAGATAAGCCTCAGGATAAGATAAGACGGGGTTTTAGAGCGTTAAAGTAGGTTTTTTTTAGATTTTGTGACCGTGTTCTTATCTGAATTTCTAAGTTGTAGAATTTTGGAGACATTTACCTGATTTATTTCTGGTTTTAATTCCTCTAACCTGGGAAATATAGTTTTGCAGGGAGGTTAAAAAAAGGCTGAAGATGTTTTAAGAACTTTTATTTTAAATGTGGGGGTTTATTAAGAGGGAAATTATACCAGGAATACGGTATTTAGTTGCTAGACATTTGAAACAATCAAGAAAGCTGCTTGTTTTTATGCACTGAAGCGCGTAATCTTAGTACAGATAGTTTGTGCGGGCCTTTTCGCCATTTGTCTAGTTAAAATGAGATGTTATTTATTATTCACAGTTGGCAAGAGAAGTGCTGGACGAGTCAGCGGCGGTGGTGGGACCGGGTGTGAAGACGGACGAGATTGACCGTATTGTCCACGAGGCGTGTGTTGACCGGGAGTGTTATCCCAGTCCCCTGAATTACTACGGGTTCCCCAAGTCATGCTGCACCTCCGTTAATGAAGTCATTTGTCATGGGTAAGAAATACTTACTTACAACCTTACCTTACCGTAACACTTCTATTAGAACGCCCCACACTCTATATAATAATCAGCACTCAACCCCCCTCTACAGGGACCCGTACTGTCCTCCTATTAGAAGTTGTACAGTATTACGTCAGGCAGGATACCGTAGTTTGTGAAATTAATTGATAAACATATTCCAATAGAATCCCTGACGATCGGAAGCTGCTATCCGGTGACATTTGTAACATAGACGTCACAGTCTACCACCGAGGTTTTCATGGGGATCTCAACGAGACTTTTCTAATAGGAGAGGTGAAGGAAGACGGCCAAAGGCTTGTAAGGAACACGTACGAGTGTCTGCAGAAAGCCATCCAGGAGGGTTAGCCATACATTTATTCAATAAGAATCTTAAGTGACATATAGAGGCTTTCATTTCCTGTTTTCCTTTCAGTAAAACCTGGAACAAAGTACAGGGACATTGGTAACATAATCCAAAAGCACGCCCAAAGCCAAGGCTTTTCCGTCGTTAGAAGTTACTGTGGCCATGGAATACATAGACTTTTCCACACCGCTCCTTCCATACCTCACTATGCCAGTAATCCCAAGCATTTATTTACACTTCCTCCATATAATAACGCCAATAACGCACCTTCTAATTCTGTTTAATTAATTCCAGAAAACAAAGCAGTGGGGGTGATGAAGCCTGGTCATTGTTTTACAATAGAGCCGATGATATCGGAAGGGACTTGGAGGGACGAGCAATGGCCGGACGACTGGACCGCGGTCACGCAGGATGGGAAACTGTCGGCCCAATTTGAGGAAACCCTTCTGGTTACGGAGACCGGGGTGGACGTTCTTACCAAAAGACAGAACGCTAATCTGCCTTACTTTATTCAACCTTTTTGTAGCTAGAAACTAATATCATGTTTTTGTTATTATTATTATTATTATTATCATCAGAATAAAGTTCCTCCTTACCCCTAGAATTTGCCCGGGAAAATGTCATTCCGTATTTTAAGCTGAATGGACTGTGTGCTTTTTTGGAACTTAAGTAAAAGAAAAGCAAATAGGGGTTTTAAATTTTTAAAGTTGAGATTTTGAAAGGGTTAAAATAATGGCAGTAGCTGCAGGGAAACCGGTGGATCTTGAGCTGAAACAGGTGGGGCTGTATTTTAACTTTTACGTTACTTTAAAAGGAATTAATTAAGGAAGTATTATTTAAAAATTAACGTTTTTATTTGTGAAGGCGTTTGCAGAGTTGCAGTTGAAGTTGATTGATAACAACCAAAAGATAAAGTTCACGAATATGCAGATGGAAGGGCTCAACCGATCCATTCTTCATAAGACTCTCACGGACAAGGAAATGGCTGTAGGTTTTTCTCTATTTTTATGGGGTTTTTTGGTGTTATTTAATTCATTTAAGGTCGGCGACATAGGCCCAACCACGAGGGGGTACTAATAGCATTAATGGATAGGAGGGGGTGTGGCTGGGCGGGACCTGCTGAACATGCCAAGGATAGGGCCTATCGGGAATTCCAGGTGGTACAAACAAAGTACCCTATATGTTGCGCGGCTTGCACCAAATGCCAGTGGACATAGGCGCAACCACGGGGGAGGGGATATAAATAGCATTAAAGGATAGGCGGGGTGTGGCTGGGCGAGTCCTGCTAAACATGTGAAGGATAGGGCCTATTGGGAATTACAGGGGCAACTAGGGGGTACAATGTACTCTTGAACCCCTCTTGGTCCTGCGCCTATTGTCGGGGATGATGGAGGATTGGATTTATGACCTTGTTTGTTTTTATAGAAACTGCCAGAAACGACGAAAGTGTATGAAGGAGTCGGCCGCTGTTTCTTTGCGTCGAATATTCCGGATGTTAGGCAAGGATTGGGGAAGAAACTTGAAGAATTCAAAGAAAAAATTAAGGGATTTGAGGTAAAGGATCATTTAGGAAGACTGTATGGTGTAGTTGGTGTATTATGTATTTCCGGTTTTAATGCCCCTGGGGAATTATGAGGTTTAAAAGGGGAGAGTATATTTTAATTTTTGACTTGGAAAAGAAGGGGAATTATTTAGAGATGGGGATGGGATTAAAACCGGAAATACGGTAGGTAGATCCTATTAAAGTTGAAATAAAAAGTATGTCTATTTTTAGCAAGGGAAGAAGATATTGGAGGAGGATTACAAAAGTACGGAGAATGCCGTTCGGGAACTCGTCAACTCCAAGAAACAATAATTAACTCGGTTATTTTGTACTAATAATTAAATATCTTATCTTGTAACACTCTACTTTATGTGCTCATTTAGTTATCTTCTGTGTTATCAATTAGCATCTTATCCGCACAAAGGGGTGTCACCGGGGGTACGTAAAGCATTAAAGGATAGATAGGGTGTGGTTGGGTTGAGCTTCTTAACAAGTAAACGATAGGGCATTTCTGGAATTCCATCCAGGGGGTACATTAAAAGCCGGAGGGTACACTGTACCCTTGTAGAATATATAAGTGCCTATATCGCATAATATTCTATTTCCTCGGGATAGTGGTTCGTTCGTGGAGGCATTTTGAGACGCGTTATATTATCGCTTATCAGTAGTTTATCTTATGTCGAGTTGAGCGTTCTGCATTTATATTTTTTAGGGACAAGATAAGATCAAGTAGGAAGATTTTATCTTTATCGTGTCAAGTCAAAGTCAACTGAGTCAATATGAAGGGGTGTGGCTGAGCGGGGCCTCCTTAACATGTAAAGGATAGTGGGAATTACAGGGCAAACTAGGGTGTACAATATGTACCCTTGTACCCTTGTACGTGTACCCCCGGTGGTTACCCCAATGATAATCGAGACTCAGAGGGGTACTTTCCAGTTAACTTTTGCAGAGGTTTATTGTTGCCCCGTTCAATTTTTCTTCTTGAGACTCCGTCGTCCTTTTCTTGACAAAAGCTCTCACAAATCATACTAAAAACATTATAAAAAATCATAACCCCTAAATCAGCCGCAGCTTCACAGTTCTTCTAGACCACCACTACTTTTTTTATATGTAAAAAAAACATTTTTGTCTAATATTACAAGTAATCCAAAATGCTGTAATCTATCCGGCAACCCGGACCGGAGTATTGAAGCGTCGTCCCTTTAGGAAGGATTCATACCCTAAATCCTCTCCCATATGCCGCCCGCGTTAAATATGCCGCACGCCGATCCTTTTCATGTTCAAAGGGGTATCTTTCCCATGTCAAACATGCTTTAAAACATGTATTTTTGCATATACAAGCCGCGGTATATGGGCGAGAATTTAGGGAACTACTTTTGGAACTTACTTTCTCAACACACTTCTGTTTTACCCTAAGTCTACCTGCCTCTTTAACAAATCTAAACGAATCCTTCCTAGTAAGGTAAATATTCTGTGGCAACCCCGAAGTTTTGAAGCGTCCCTTGGCATACAGTTTCTCTGTTCTTACCCTTCTCTACACACTTTTGCTTTTAGCTTAAGTCTCCCTACATGTCCCTTTCTTTCTACCCGTTACAGTATTATTATTCAAAATACATATAATATTCTCTAAAAGCAACTTGCATAGACTTAAAATCCCTCCAACCAACCTTCCTTCTTCAACAGATTTATTACTCCTGTATAGTTGCAATAAAATCATCCAATACACTCGTTCAAAGATCAAAATGTGATTATTTAATATGGACCAATTAACCATCCCAACATTTTCCGAAATTAAAGGTTTGTTTTGAAAGATTTTGCAAGTAGATTACAAACACTACCACCGATTGTTATAGCTTAATATTATACTAAATCTTCATAGTAGACCCTAAAAAGCGTATTTTGTATTTGTACTTTTAGGTCCACAACAGAAACAACCTTCATCGAAATCCATCTATAAAAGGATGTTTGACTTTCTTTACTTCATGACAGACAAGGTTTAATTTTAAACATATTTCCATGTTACTTATACCACCCAATTACCTAATCCGCTTTTAACTGCCAAAAACCCCAAACCTAAACCTCCAAACAGGTTGACTAAAATACTAACCGGCCGGGTCTATAATTTCGGGAAGATAGAGTAGTAAAAATTAAAAATATATGGCATTCTTCTTCTGATTTCCTAGAAGCCGGAGTTGTGGAAGGATTCGCTAGAAAAACCATAGGCATCTCTCCACACCTCGATAATTCTCCCTGGACTTCTTTATAATCTTTGATAAGACGATGAAGACCGTGGGACGTGGGATGGGAATACTCGTGGTTCACCAAATGCATAATGATGTGGCTGTAGCCATCGGTCAGAAACCTAAGTATTTTTTCGCAACTACCATTCCACAACGTCAAACTACAAAAAGTACATATGCGGTTATCTAAACTAAATCAACGTTCGAAATCCCAATCTCTGAAAACATGTTAGGTACGGGATCATAGTTATTATTAGCGAGAAACGGGTTATGAGTCCTGCTCCTGCGTATCCTTATTCCAACTACAAGTATCCTTACACTCATTCATTCAGTTAAAAATCCTCCATCCAACCGTTCATATAAACTTGAAATGAGTGTCCTATTTGCTCCAAAAAAAATTCTAAACGTAGAGGACGCAACCTATCTGAATTTTAAAATCACATTAAGGAACTCTCGTTTGAAGCTTCAGCTGCCGGACCAGTTCAAAGCTACATTCAAAGATGCATCAAATAGAGTAGAAGTCCTAGCCAACTCTTCCTCGGATTCTGAAGTTCACTTTCCGACTACCTCAACATCTTCAAAGTCACCTTTACACCTTCAATGCATGCCAAAACTAGAGGTAATTGAAACACGTCAAGTACAGCTAGCTAGCAGAGCCCATATGATGTCATTTTAGGCGTATATGTTTACATTTTGATGATCTGTGTAGCGCTAAAACGGAGTCTATTTCGTTGCTTATTGTTAAATTAATATTAAGCTACCCAAATCGCATTAAACAGAAGTATGCTACTTTCATCTATTTATAAACGGCACCTCAATGGGTATTTCTTTCTTTCTTTTAAATGTTCTAATTGGCATTAGCTCCATCTTGCCTTAACCTTTTATATTGGAATTCAAAGCGCAGGTTACGTTTAAGGGGAAAAACGCAAAGTCTTTTACATCTAGTGGTAGTGGTAGTTATGTAGCCTGTTTACGTAACTTAATCATGGTATTATGATTGGAAGAATGATGATGATATTATGAGGCAGATCGCAGTTCAACATTTTAAATTAACTAAAATAATACCTATTTTCAGATGACTTCATTCATCATAATTTGATTAATAATCTTGAGGAAAATATAGTACTTGAATAACCCATTGTAACCAGGGGTTGATTTGAAAATCTGTAATTGCCAGTTCTGGGCAGGTGTTAAAAATTTGAATTCAACATATTTTTAAAAAATCACCAACGTCAGCAAGTGTAGTAGAGTCAGCAGCAGTTATATTAGAATATAAAGTCACGGGTTTAGGGGGAGAACGTGCTAATAAATTAGAACGATTAAATGCGCTATTGCCAGGGATAGATAAACCTAAAGGGTTGAAAGTAAGTTGCAGCTTTGAGTATGCTTGTTGAAGCTCTAGGATTACTAGAAGATGATATAAAAGTTGGAGAAGCTGTTTGATGTAAAGGAATTGGTGAAGGGGTACAGTGTCTAAGGTCAAGCGAGGAAGTATTAAAGATGGGATTCTTTATTTAACACTCGTTGTGCACTAAGAGCAGTCTCTAAAGAGGTATAAGGACTTGGTTCACCCTGCGAACGGGTTTTCCGTTGGAACTTGGGGGGCATTGAACATGATGCTAAATGAGTAAAATGCACTTGCATTAGCTCACTGTGTGATAAAATAAAGTAATAACGTATATAAAATAACAGACGAATGGCCTTTTCGTCTGGGTGTCTGTATCAAACTTCTAATCAAATCAAGTTCTTCTATATTAAACTCCTCCCACTAATGGAAAAACCAATGTAAACGGACTATAAAAGCCAACACACGGAAAGGGTTCGTAAAACGAGCTGAACCGATTTAAACTGGCAAATAGGTCGCCATGAAATAAGATGGAATTGGTATGGAATAAACAAATAGTTTAAAGGGACAGAAGAGAGTTAGTTAGTATTCACACAGACATACACATAAGGAAATGCAGAAGATTATATAACCTATGCATGCGGAAGGATAGTTGCAAGATGCAGAGAAGTTGCATTTTTAAGGTGAGCAACAATAACTGCTCACCAATGTTGACTATAATACAACATAAACTTTTATTACACTATTATTATCATTGTTTGAATTAGTGGAAAAAAATGCTCTAGGCTCATGTAGTTACACACGCAATTCTGCTGATCGAGCTGAAGGATTATCAGGGGCGAAGGAGCAAGAAGCGCCCTCTTTAAAAGGTAATGGAGCGTCTCGCTAAGGTTGCATGGGAATTTTTACTCTATTAATCGAAATAAATCTAGAAAAAAATCCAATATTACACTGTAGAGCTTATGCAAATCATTTATGAGCAAAATATGAAATTTAAAGTCATTAAAGACGTTTATTAGAAATTCCTTATTTATGTTGGGAAATGAGATTATTACTGTTTGCCATCCAATAACTTGAAGTAAGTCATTGGTTATAACATTTAGTTTGACATTATAAGATAGAAGTTTACTCGGCATCGTTAAGTAGTATGAATTAACAATGGAAGTAGTGCTGCCACTATCCATTATAATTGTAGCAGACTTATTATTAATTTTACTTAATATTCTAGTTAAACCTGCGCTCTTATAGTCGATACTGAGGACAAATTCCTTCAATTCAGGGTTAGGGGTTTTGTTAAAGAGTTAACGGAAGTCCAGAGATCTGCTGACCCCGCCGTTGATCGTTTCCCGGCGCTGAATAACAGCGACTACGGCAATGACCCGTTTGGCCACCTATTTGGCAAGCATTATTTAAAAAACAATTTTTAATTGTATGGTAGTATTTACCACAAGTAGAGCACTGCAGAAGGGGACCGTCCAAATTAGCTTTTGGGCTATTTATGTTGCGCGTTTGGTTTGGAAAATTGCTATTAAAATTGCGAACATTAGAGTTGGCATTTTTTGAACAGGAGTTGAAGGATTGATTACGCATTTGTGAAGTAAAATTCGTATTTTGAGTAAGAACAGGACAAATTCCCAAAATGGTGACTGAAAAATTTATTTTGTTCACTTACTCGTTTTAAAAGATAGCTGATGTTTAGCTGGTAGGATTTTTCGTTTCTATTATTGAAAATGAAAAAATTTGTTTAAAGGGGTTTGAGGTAAATGTTAAGAATATTTTGATTTGCGAAAACTTTAAACTATTGGTATGACTCAAATAATTGTATTACTATAAGTAGCAGCATTTGAAAAGTACTTCTCATTTTATAAATATATTTATGTAGAATTAAAGTATTGAAAATAAGAAGAAATAATAGGAATTTTGCAAACTTACTGATTTATATTTTTCCGTGTATAGTGATGAGCCGAAAAACGGTTAAATTTTACTTCAAAGTTTTACTAAAATGTAAAATAATAACGTTATTTATTGTTTGGAAAACAAAAACTGACACTAGGCACAAGTTGGATGGATATGGATAGATCACAATTTGTTAAATCTATTTATGGTTGTAAGGTATGTATGATCTATCTTGTAGAAATTTTTCATTCTTTTGATGATTAAATTGAAGGATTGATTTTATTAAAGCGAGATTTTCATTTATTTATTTTAAACACACTTAAATGTTTTAATTACAGTGTTTCTCTTTTTATTTCTAATATTTCTTATATTTTAATATATTATAATCTAAAGATTTACTGTTTCACCTCGAGGTAAGTTGAGCTGCGAGTTCAAGGTATTTAGGAGGATATCTTAGTCTAAAAGATTCTTAAGTCGCTATTGCAGCCATCTGGGGACTTAGGAGCCTCAACATGAAAAGCTGAATCCAAAATAACACAATACGGATGACGATGAAATTATGGAAGAGGAAGGAAGAAAAACTTTTGCTGCAGGTGTCATGATGAGTACAGTGACTATATGTTAAAATCAGTTACAAAACATAATAAGTTTTCACCATAAAGGAATAAACTAGTACTTGCTTCGGTTCAAAAAACATGAGCTTCAATCAGCCCTCAAGGAGATAAGGATAAAAATAATCATTCTTGCCTTCATTTAGGCAATTTTAATAATAAGGAATGGTCGTAGCGCATAAAATCACGTAGTAAAGCTTAACCTAGGTGGTAATCTTTTATTTGGGATTTTGATCGTAAATGATCTATATATAAGCAAGGTTGCATTATCGTTAATAAATTGACGGTTTGATATTATTGTGATCATTCCACTCGTCCCTCCAACATCATGGGATTTATTTTTGTGTAATTATTATAATATAATCTATAATGAATTCTCGCGACCTGATGAAGGTATTTTCCGAAACCGGTCGTCACACCGAGAATAAACTAACTTTCTGTCACAAGTTAACTATGGCCCTCTTTAATCATCATTTTATTACAAAATCATCCACCTAAGTTGAATTTTACTAGTTTTATATTTTTAAACACACTCTTTATTTAACAACAGTTTCTCGGATTTATTTCATTTGAATTGTTCTTAAATATTCTATAATCTCTAAGCTTGGCTATTCACCTCGAGGTAAGTAAGCGAGATGTAATCAAAATTTCGAAATCACTAAACTTTCCCACCGACTGGACAGTGGAACAAACGTCATAAATGTATTATGAAAAAAATAAGAAAAAATAATAGACAGTTACTTCTGCAGAAATGCATAGTAGAACTGGAAATGTAAATGATTTCCTTAACTTGAAACTCGACTTAGAGATTGTAACTGGATGACTTTATAGCTATGTTTCTCATACATTCAGTAGAACAAGTAAGGATTTCCAAATTTTCTGGACTGGTTGACGGCTTTAGGATATTTAACACTTTTAATCAATATGTTGACACGTTCACAGGTCAATTGAAAACCAGTCGCGATTCACTCTCTTCTCAAATTGGACAGTAACTGTTGGAACCTTTTATCCTATTTTTGTCGCACTGGTTCCGTTAGAACAATGCAAGGATAGAAATTTCGGTATAATTCAATTCATCTTGTGGTATAGGTTTTAGCCATTTCTGGTGGCAGAGAGAGCTTGCAATCTCACACAGGGCTTAGCTACCCTACTTCACCAATACGAATGACCCCTGGTTTTCCTCCCGATTCCCGTGTAGGGTCCTTGATTTTTCTTAACTGCGATTCGATGAATGCTTAAATGTTTGCACCGATTGTTTCTACTTTCACTAACACAAGAAACTCAACATCGAACAGTTAAGCCCTCAGGGATAGAGATGGTCGATTATAGTCGGCTATTAAATCCCACTGGCCCATTTTATAGAAGGGAACATCAAACAATGAATGTACGGTGAAGCCTGATACGTTTTGAGCGGCTACACCCGTACTTGATGCTACTCCATCAAGTTATAGGTTAACTGGGCACCCGATTGAGAAATTGGTTAACTTGGTACCTGATTAAAAATTAGGTTAGCTTAGTTCCCCATTAAGAAATTAGTTACTTGGTACCCGATCTTGGTACAACTATTCTATAAATAAATCTTAAGAAATATTTTACATCACAGGACGATGAAAGTAAACCTTACGTTCTTTCTAACTCAATCTTACCTTTTGATTAATATCAGGTTTTTGACTGGTACGAGCAAGTATTAGGCATCTTTTCTCGGTTGAGCATAACGTCAAAACTTGGAGTAGATACACCTAACTTTGATGGATGTACAGTGAGCCCGGTCCTATCAGTTATTGCAAAAACACAAGAATTCTGAATGCATGCTATTCAATTATTATCAACCTTATTTTATAGTATTCAGCTGTCAAATTAAAGAAGTTAAAACTAAAAATCATAAATAAAATCAGAATTTTTAAAATTTTGGTTTTTTAAATACTCAATGCTTATAAAATAAATTCAGTCGGAATACAAAAAGCTTTAAGCGAATCCGAATTAGAATAAATGCAACCTTTTTACTCTTGTAGCTGAACCCTAGAATTCTTAAAGTAGCTTATCCTATTTAAGTACTTTTATTTGATATTTAAAGCTATATGGTTCCCCCCTAAATCTAACAAAATTGCTTCCAATAAAATGATCCCATGTTTTAAAATTCTTCGGTCTCCACTTTACACTAGACCATTCTTTTAAAAGTTAACCTTAATGTTTTTTAAAAGACGCAAACTAATCTTTTAAGTCCGTTAAGATGTGTAAAACGTGTTTTTATAGGTCTTATTCCTTTATTTAGTATTTAACGGACTAATTTAAAATATTTGGAAGGGTTTTACGATTCAGTTTAAATTAAAAACGTTCAAGTTAATTTGCTAACCATATTTTTAGACGTATGAATAATCAAGCATTTTCATCTTCATTACTCTGGACCTCCTGGTTTATTATCTGGTCTTGCTCAGAGTAGTAATCTTGATCGGTTACGGAAGTTCGAAACGTTCTTCTGTAGTATTCCAGAATGTATATGGGAAGAGTGGCCTCAAACTGCTTTCTTACTAGCAAAACATATTCCGCTGGTTGAGGTGAATCTGTAAATCTTTCTGGCTCAGCAATTGTTCTTAATATGTCGTCCGAGTCTGACTTTTCCTGAGATGAGTTTTTTGAAGGTGGACAGGGCCGGTTAGTACTGGTAGTGGGTTCCAGTGGCGGCT
This sequence comes from Hydroisotoma schaefferi, assembly GCA_034682405.1. Lineage (NCBI taxonomy): Eukaryota > Metazoa > Arthropoda > Collembola > Entomobryomorpha > Isotomidae > Hydroisotoma > Hydroisotoma schaefferi. The sequence goes on along the minus strand of JAQFZX010000954.1, from coordinate 8,357 downwards.
ACAAATCGATGATTACCTCATCGTCTGCAGGTGTAATAGGGAACAAAGCGACGGAGTATCGTTCTTTCTGGCAAAAGTCTGGCTGTAGCTTCCGCTTATCTGGTATGCAACCATTCACACCAGAAGTTGGGAATGGTAATTGTGCTGTTTCTTGAGTTGAAGGCCCAGGTTGTAGGTCTTCACCTCCATCAGGCTTATGAACAATTTGAACTTGTTGTGCAGTATCCATTTTATTCATGAACTTATTAAAGGCAAACTGAGGATCACTTTCCACTTCAGTCGATCGCTTTTTATGCATTGAGAGCTCTGGTTTAAGGTGTTTATTCCTGGACAGCACTAGTAATATTTCTTTTTACGAAGATTGTTTCCGTTTTTTTAACTGGATCTCCAGTCGTTTGACTTTCTTTCTCTACCCATACACACTTTTGTTTCTCGTTTGCTCATATTCTTCATCCAGTTGATCTAAGAGCCACGATCTAGTAGGCTGAGGCATATCCTGCCTGAGAAAGTTTCGTGTCCAATGGTATTGTTATATATGAAATGGGCGTCTTGAAAAATAAGGTTGTTGGCCAGGGTAAGTTTAGGCAAAGAGTGACTCTTGGTCTATTGTTTTGTCAACCTTTTTATGTAATTTTGGTTAACATGAGTCTTATGGTATGGTATTATTTGGAAAAAAATAAGTATAATTATAAATGTAATCTACGAATTATTATCATTGCTCTTTTATTCAAAATGACAACTTTGTCGCTGTCTAAGCAACAAAGTAAGATAAGTAAAAGAGGACAAGTTATGAGCTTGTCTTGATCTGTAATCTTAATTAACCTATTGCTCACTGAACTCAAAAGAAGTTGATATCCAAAAATTACCTTGCTGACTTGAGCAAACAATCATCATATATAGAATCAAATTGAAATATATCATTCTCTGGAATTCTGAAATGCCACTCTCCGCTGTCTTGATTATATTTGTTATTTGCGTAGTCGCAAGTACGAACTTTAAGGAACTGTTCCCTACCTTGTCGATAAAACTTAACAACAGGAAAAAATCGAGCTCTGGAAAAGCCAACGAAACCGATTGGTGGTAAATGACCAATGAAAAATCCAAAGACTCGAATTAGCCAAATTGGGAAGCATAAAATCTTTACTCAAAGGAAAGTTATTATTGTTAATTGTCTCTCGTCAAACTTGCACCAGCGGAATCTGCACAACCGGCCGTTCTTCAACTTGTAAATACTTCGGTAGTCGGAAGTAGTAAGTTATTTGATAAAGGCGACGAAAGGTATTTTGGATGGGGAGTAGCGTAATAATTCCTGGGTAAATTCAGAGATGATATCTTCAGTCGTAACAAAGGGTACTGGGTGAGTAGTAGCATAAGGATTTGTAATCCAATCAGTGACCGATGACGTGGATGAAACGTGCGTATAATATGGAAGCAAAAGTATAGTTGGGGGTGCAATAAGTCCAAGTTGAGGTGATAGGGAGGTTGTATTATGGGAAAGTGGTGCACATTTGAAGATATCTCTTAGCGTTTCAAGGATGATCGGTCCCGTGCTACTATTACACTCGACAAGATAATGTTTATATAGTTGGTATAATATTATTTCGTTGATATCCGGACAAGTTATTTTTTGTTTGCAAAAACTTTGACGAAAAACGTTTCGGAAAACTTTCGGACTACATGAATAACATTGAGGAGCACCCCGGGTTTTACTGAAAGCAAAAGTATGACTAATAGGTTCTTGTCATTCTATTTTAGGAATCCTGTACAAATCACTAATGGTACTTGTGAGTTCACAGACTAAGGTAAAAAAACTGAAATGTTGGGAGATATGTTGCGCGAAAATCTGATTAAGTAGCTTCCATTCCGGATCTTTTAACATTTTTTTGTAAACATGGACACTGGGAAATATATTCTTCGGCCGTTGTGATTTTTGTGTTCATGATAGCCTATTATTATTTACTGGGTTTTTAAACTGTGATTTAAGGCATAAAGAAGTCACTTCTTCAAAAGCATGATCCTAGAAACGGTTGAATTCAAGTAAAAAATGTTATAACGGGAGAGTTAGGGATGCGGCAGATGGGACTTTAGAATTCGACATGCTCTAAGTCGAGCTTGGGATACGACTAGGGTGCCTTTTCGTTTTGGGAGAAGTTTTATGGTTGGGAGGAAGAGGGTTTGAAATATCTCGTTGTTCAGTGATTGGTTGCATGTACAACAAGTTTTGGTATCTTTAGGTTGCGGTGACGTTTTCATAAGTTATTTTTGATGGTCTGGGGAAGGTTAGTGTTGTGTGTGGTTGTAGACGCTCCAGCGATCTTGATAATTTCTGAATTTTGAGACTGAGAAGACAATTGCGGAGAATTCTTTTTCAGTAGTAGATTACCCCACAGGATAAATCGGAAGCGTCACAATGAAGTTGCGTAGGGAGCTCAGGATTGAAATGACAGAGAATGGGAGCATTGCACAACGCATGCTTAATGCTTTCAAAAGCAGCGTGTTCTATATCCGTCCATTGTAATAATGAATCTTTTTAAAGTAATTCTTTCAGAGGTTGAGAATGTTTAGCAAAATGTCGAATGTAGTTTCGATAGTAATTGCATAGCCCTAAAAATGCTTTTAATTTATTAGCGTTATCTGGTATGATTAATTTGGCTACTGCTTCGGTTTTAGTTGGATCTACTTCCAGACCTTTGTTGGATATATAATGACCTAATAGCTTTATCCGTTTTTCCGCAATGTGACCTTTAGTACTGTGAATGCTTATTTTATTGGTTCTTAGTTTCTGAAAAACTAATCTTAGATGTTCTAGGTGGCTTTGAATGTCGCCTGAGAAAATAATAATATCATCTATGTAGATGATTACAAATGTTGATAGTTCATGATGAAAATTTTTGTTTTATTCTCTCTGAAATGTAGCTCCTGCGGTTTTTAATCCGAAAGGTAATCGAGGTGGTTGGAGCAAACCATATTCCGAAGAAAATGCTATTATTTCTTACGCCGATTCGCAAATTTTTACTCTTAGAGATGGCTGGACTCACTCTAGCTGCTGGAAACAATTCTAAGAAAGCCTTAACTAAGCATGGATTTCATTACACATGTCAATCATTGTAGATATCTGCCCGGTGGTGAAAGGGATAGAGACAAGTACAATTTGGACAGGAATTTTGTAAACTTGGTTGAAATTATAAGGATTAAAACTTACTAAAACTGGATTTTTTCTGAGCGGGGTTGGAAAACTTCTGACACCAATTGTTACACGTCTATTCTTTGGGCTTTATGAACTGAGAACTGCGATTGCATAAAAAGAGAGAACGGGAAGATGAGACAGAGAACTAAAGTTTATTGGATCTCAAGGAGAAAGATCTTAGAGAGAGAACAGAAACAGACTGACCAAGACTCTTGTCTTGGGTTGCGTTTTTATATCTTCATACTTAATAGCTAACGCGAGCTAACGACATTCACGAGCAGATAATAAAGACTAGCCTAAACTAAAATCCGAGAGTCATTCAGAAAGACAACTTTCTGTATGACTCTTTGACTACTACCAAAGTTCACAACTACGTAATAAACATTTATACTAAAATTCCTAGATTCTACATCTATTTGACGCGAAGCTATGCAAGCAATATTATATAATATAGCGTAACAATACGATCCTAGAACCTCCCCTCATAATATCATCATCCTACAATTCTGAAAACAACAAAAATGAGCGAAGCGTTAGAAATTGTTATTATTATTATTATTTTATTGTGTGGGTTTGTTGCTTAATCTTTTAATACATGATTTAACAAAGATAAGTAAGCTGAAGGATTTTTGGTCACCTACGATGTAACCAATTAAAGTGCTGCGCATCTAACTTGAATGATGGTGGGCATTCTGTGGATAAAATGGATCAGAAATTATTTGATATTCAAAGCAGCTAGTATTTCGTTTCTTGACCAGTTTGATGTGGTCGAATCTGAAATCTTACGCGGACGCGCAAACACTCCAACAACATGACAATCCCGTCTTAAAACGCATTACAAGCTACACAGTTTAAAGTAATGCATCTTGCACCTAAGTGGTTGGACTATCTCCACCTTAATTAGTAACGCCAATGCGACACCTACATTTTATATTTACGTTCGTACTACTAATTACAAATACAAATTTAAAACAGAAAATATCCCAGCCTTCTTACATTACTATTCATCTTTAATATAAATAACTAGAACAGGGTGGCATGAGTACAGCTTTTACAGTAATAACAATGGCATTGTATCCTAACCTATTCCCAATTTTAATTTCCTCCCGTCATAGAATTCTTCTGAAATTCCAGGATTACAATTATCATAATGTAATAATTATAACCATATTATATTCTCACTGAGATGTTCTTATTAACTTATTGGTTTTTAAAACAATAGCTTCCCAAGGGAATTAAAACGGGAAATGTATTCTATACTCTCTTTCCTTGTTTTAATCTGTGGAATTTAATGAGGTCCTAAATTGAAAGGGTTCCATTTTGCTGTTACGTAAACTTAACCTCAAGGTGTACATACGTTTAAGTTAAGTTATAAATGCATAGAGATAATATATTAAGACAAATGACTGCCTCAAAACTATTTACTGCTATTGAAAGTTGTACCTTTTGTATTCTATGCGTAGAAATACTAGATACTAGAAGCATTCAGTTTTAATCTTAAACTGCCTTTTATAGACTTCAATTGATCATGAATTGATGTTAGAGTTAAGTACACATAATAAATCTTTAAATGATAATATTTTTTGATTACCTGGGCTGTGCTGTGCATATCCACCTATTTCTGATTAAATTCCATGTCAGAACTTTTTATCCTAACGTTCATATCAAAACTAACAAGATTTATTAAATATAATAACGCTAAAAGAAATGCGAGGTTTATGAATTAGCATTACAAAGATCCATTCATTTATAAAATAACTGCAATTCTTCAAAACCTTGCTTTTTTTTATTACATTCCAATCGTAAATAATTGCATTAATCGTGAAACAACGTGTCAAACTTGAGTGGATTATATTAACGTTGATTTACTGTATTTATTTGTCATATTATTTTACATTAATCTGCAGCATGATAACAACAACCCTCGTTCCACACAGCAAAACTTTTCATGAAAACATGTTTTATTTAGAAAATATTATGCTACATTTTACTGGGATGGGAGATGGGATGGGATGTATGCATGTATAGATGGTTAGTTTGTATAGAAGAGAAACAGAAAGTCTAATTGCATTTGATAGAACTACCGTATTTTGTTTAGTGTAAATAAATCCCTCGTTACCTTAATTAATTTTTAAAATCCCACCAGGCCAGGCCATTTTTAAACCCCCAGCCAGCTAGGAGGTATTTGTTATTTATCCTGTGACAAAAATTGATCCACCTGGGTAAATAAAACCAGAAATGCGGTGTATTGTATTGTACTACTTCTGTCCTTTTCTGAATCTACCTACCTGGAGCCCTGGAGCAGCCTCAAAGCAAAACAGGGTCGTTTGGTTCCCAGATCTGGAATATACCCAGACATTCCATCCATGCTTGGCTTACTTTCTTAACTCAACATGGGCTACTTTTCATACTGAACTGAAGAATACCTGCAAACAATATTACTATAAATGTACAAAACATGTTTGGAAAAGTCCATCTAAAAGTTTACTCCATTTTTCAACAAGAGTTTGTACTAATTTGTATGTAGATTACATCCTGAAATAATAATACTAACGTCTTGTTAATATTTCAATCATCAATCACACAAGCAAAAGCAACTGCCCAGCATTTTATCCCAACCTGTATCTAATGGATCTAATGGATTCATTAAAAGGACTAAATCTAAAAGGAATAGGAGGTTTGTGAACTAAAACTACGAAACCCTCTTCTTTTCGACTGCTTTCTCTACAGTCTGAAACAGGTTGATTTGATCTGCTCTTACGTATTTTTATAAATGTAGATTTCGTAAAAGAAATGGTCAAGAAACAGGAAAAGAAGCTCCAAGATGATTCGATCGAAACAAATAAAAACTTCCCCATAGACTTCATAACCCTGGTTGACCGAATGACAAAGCTGTATTCTCCAAAACAAAAGTCTTATCTTGAGGCCGATTTAAAAACTAGAAAGACGTTAATGAACAAATATCTTTATGTGTGGTGCCGTACAGAAGATAAGAAGTATTTCTGTCCCAATTGCATCCGCTACTATCCCACTTCCCCAAAATACAAGGACCACTTACTGGACTATCATATAAAAGGGCGTTCAAGACCGTCTTCCAAGGTGAAACTCCCGTGCGAAATATGTGGTAAACCTGTACCAAAACCCAACATGAAGTCCCACATGCAGAGCCATGCTAGCCTTGAAGAATTGGGTAATAAATGTGACGATTGTGGGCAGAGTTTTAGAAACACGAAGAGCTTAAGAGATCACATTAATACTAAACACAGCCAAACCCGGGTTTACCCTTGCCCATATTGTGGGAAACAATGTCTAACTACCCACTTAAGAAGCCAACATGTGCTCAATATCCATATTGACAAAATAGACAGGTTAAAATGTACAGAATGTACTGCATTCTTCAAAAGAAAGGACAAACTAACGGGTCATATTCAACTAAAACACACCGACCCGTCCGTTTTCGGGGATTTGGAGTGTCTCCAATGCCAGCAAAAGTTTCAAACACCCTATCTACTCAAAACTCATAAACGTCTTTGTCCAGCGAAAAGACAGAAGTGGGAGTGTCCCATTTGTTCCAAGAATATTTCCACTAAACTAACTCTGGATCAACATATCTTAACTCACACGGGGGAACTTCCATACAAATGTGACGCTCCAGGTTGTGGGAAACGCTTCAGAAGCAATACAAATTTAAACCAGCATTCCAAGACGCATAAAAAAGATAAGCCGTACTCTTGTCCAGAATGCGACATCCAATTCCGACTTCCTCATCATCTTCGAAACCATCTTAAAACTTTGACGCATGCTGAAAGTGTTCAAAAATCTGAGTAATCTGAAGAAAGGGATTGACTAATTTAACCTTAACCTTAATCTTGATCATAACAATATTCAAAGTTGCAGAGTAATACAAACATTTACATTCCATGCTTAACATTATGTTCGATTTTTCATTTGAAGAGCACGGCTCAAATTCTCAGTTCCTTCCTTGACCTTTTTGGTTTGGTATGAGTTACTTGCAACAATTAAATCCAAGTTTAAACTAAGATCCTTACCGTTAAGTTTAGTACATTTAGTTCTGAGTAAACCAGTTGTGTTTTAAAGGAATGATAAAATAGTCTTTTAAATAATGTGTAAAGTCCAAAATGGAGATTGAACATGATTAAAAACGATAAAGATGTTTTCCTACAATTAGCTCTAGCCATGCAGCCTGTATTTAATTTCCCATAAGAATGTACCCCAGACGCCTGTTGTGTCATTCAAGTCTGATTTACAATTATATTTCAAATAACTAACTAAACTATTAACTTCAGTGTAATAACAATTTACCCTTACCTTTCCATCCTAAATATAAAACTCAAACTCACCCTATGAATTTTTACTTTTAAACAATAATAAATGATCCAACGATTGTAAAAACTCCGATTCAGAATACCTCATCCGCTTCAAGAACAACTAAATATTTTAACGCCTGCAAGAAAGACCATTAATACGATTTAGCATATTATACAATCCCCAACAGGGTTCACTATAAACCAAAAAACCACCGAATTTCGGATGATATTTAGAAAATATGGTTTTTAGAGGGTGTTTTGGTGGTTAGAACGGTGTTTTGGTCGTTAGAGGGTGTATTGGTATTTAGATATCAGCTCCTCCTCCAGCAGTTCAGTCTACTGAAGTATACGCAGTAAGCGTGGATCGTGGATCGTCTTTACTGAAGTTTCGAACTGGATATCATTTCAGAGGCAAGTTGGTACAAGCGTCGTCGCTGTTGCTTTTGGAAAATTGATTCTTAGTGTAGGAATACTTTATTATTATTATTTTTCAACCTTTCCTCGTCCTCATCCTGACTTTTGAGGTGGAGTTATTAACGCTTCTTTATGAAAGCGGTGGTGGGTCAGTGCAGGTCCACCTGTCAGCGCCGACAACGCTGCGCAAAATAAAGCTAAACATTTACATTTATTTATCTTACTCCTCCTCTCACTATTAAACTTTCGAAAACTATTTATTTTCTGACGCTTTCTTTTTCTTAAAGCTGTCGACCAGGATCTGGAATATTAACTGTCAGGGAAGCACGGAAACCCGATTTATATTGCATTATCGAACTCTCTCCATCTTATCTTCAAGAGTTGGACATTATTTTAGTGGCAAGTGGACTCCAGCGTCGCCGCCAAAG
>JAQFZX010000953.1:0-39869 GCA_034682405.1 Hydroisotoma schaefferi | reverse complement strand
AATAGTTCCGGTGAATATCAGCATCGAAACGCAACCATACGCTATATGCAGGTTGTCATCCAAATGGATGAATCGTTACCCGATCATCTAAGGAACCCGCTTCTGAATTGTAAATCAGCATGGAAAGTTAATACGCGATGCGTGGGAGAAGCAATGAGTTAAAGGTTTTTGAAATCAAAGCAATAACGATCACGATCACGATTCATAGGTAAAGCTTAACTAAAGTTTACATCCTTAGTTGAAGTCCGAAAAGATTGGTCACGTACATATTTGAACTGAATTTCACATGTAAGTAGGAGAAACGGTTTATGATATGATGATTGATCTTATAACCCTTCTAATCCCATTTATCAATCAAAGCTAAAATAAATAAATAAGTTTAGGCAAGTAAGAAACGTGGAAACTCTTTAAAACTTCCCTAGCATTGCATTGTGCGTTGCTCCTTAACTAACACTTACTTATAATCTCCTCTGTGTGATTGCGTTGCGATTACGATGAATCGCTCAGGCACGATTGTGTCATTATCAACAACACTTGTTGCGAGCCTCTTTTACTTAAGATTATTATTGCAGGTGAGAAGAAGCTAATAAATCAGATACCATTTGCTCATTCGAGGAATACTGTAGCGCAGTATAACTATGTTTTTGTGGAATCATGTTTCTTGGAAATGATGAACCATCCATCCCATCCACCCATTGCATTGCCCATTGTCTTATCAACTTGGGTCAAGGCAGAGTCTTGTATATTGAACATATTGAATTTTTTCCATTCTTTGATAAGCCTTTGATAATGAGCAAAAAAGCGCTAGGATATTTCACACTTGTAGCCGTGCTTGATTTGTGTCACCATTATTCATCTTCGTTTAGTAACATCTTCCTTTTTGATATGGCATTTGATTGGCCGTAATTGCGAAAAGGTTTATTGTTACAAGGTTTCTACAATTTTAGGAAATTTAATGAAGATAATGTGCGGTTTCGTTTATGCTTGTGTTGTAAGAGTTGTTCCTTCTCTTGCATTATGGTGATGCTGCTTTGCTAAATCAAGTAGGCAATATTCTTTTTTTATTCAATGGATTAAGCTGTTTTATAAAACATGTGCCTGCATAAAATTACTGTTTGTCTCACTGTTTTCTTCTTGAAAAATCGGGTAGCCCTACTATTACTAACTTGTAATCGCGAAAGGTAAAGAACTGCTCGTCCCTGGTCGTATAAGAACATATAAATCATGTTTAACAACCATTTATGTCATTTAATTTATTATAAATACTTAAATTGCAAAAAACATCCCTAAAATAGTATTTTGGTGTGACAATTTAGCAATGACATTTTATTTCACTAGCAAATAACGAGAGAAAATGAGTTGCATAGAGTTATATAACTCAATTATTAGTAAGGACTTTTCGCATAGGTTTCTGCAAGACGATGAAATATAATTTGACAATTGAAAATACGACGAGGATTTGACCGTTTACTCGTGCACGATTCGACAAATAGCACTAAAAAGTAAAATTCTGAATACCGAAATACCATTTTGCATGGAAGTTGGAAGTAGAAAAATACGCATGAAATGAAAGAGGGATAACCCAAAATATTATATATGGCTGAAGACAATGCGGATCCGCTAAAAATGAATTTTCTTCGTAGTGATAAATATTTATGCTTCTACCTATTAAACGTTAACTTGTGCCTCAATATGGACGTCAGAATTTTTAATTTATACCAAGGAAAGAACGTTTACGTAATATATTCACGGAAGGTAGTGGAATGGAAGTGAATGCCTCAACTAAAACCGTTCATTTAAATTGCAAATGAAGAATGAGTCATTAAATTATTGAGGAAATTCTGCATTCATACACGCCATATGAACATAAAACCAATCATTCCAATCCTAATCTTTATAAGGCTAGGTTAGGGCTTTGACTGTCATTAGAGAACAACGTTTGCATAAGATTAAGATAGCTACAGGCTGGCATTCGCCAACGTAACCTCTGAACCGGTCTTAAACGCAAATTATAACTTAGCATCTTTATTCCGATTTCAAAACTTCTTTCGTAATAACCCAACCAATGAACCAACAACCCTTCTCATTGAAGGTAGACTTGTGCCAAGCACAATTAATCTTACCACCCATCATGTGTCCTAATTAAAGTATCTGACTAAACCAGTGCAGTTTAAGTGTCTCCAGAACTTTTAAACTTTAAGATGTAATAAACTTGGTCTTATCTCTCCTTCCCAATAATTAAGCTTTCATCGATTTGTTTTTTAGTATTCACAACGACCTATGTTGGCAAATAATACCAATATCAATATGACAAAGATGCATAGCGATGAACTGTTTGATTTCTCCTACCCCCATTTTTTGTCCAAATAAATATTATATTAAGTCTGAATCTTAAATGAAGGTTATCGAATGCCGTAAATGTGCTGAGATTTGTTACAAATCAGGTTTTTACACTTTCAAGAATGTGGTTCATGCCTTGGCTGGTCGCGCAAAAAGTCTGATCCATATTCTCATGAGTTTAGAAACTTGCCGATGCGTGTTGAACTTAAGACCAGAACTGATTCAACCTCGACATATCGTTGCTACTGAAACTATTACACCCCCTCATGCAAGGACAGGACAGTGATTGACAGTATGCACAGCCAGTTCACTGTTGGTCCTCATGCTTTGACAAAATTATTTTGGCTTACAATTGGCAACAACTAGCAATCTCGTTAATTTAAGAAACGAGTATTACTGCTTCTAATAATATTTCTTATTCTCATTATTAAGTTAAATTAAAGAAGCAATTTGGAAGAAACTTTCAGACACTGAGCTGAGTTAAGTTATGGGATTACATGGCTGTTTGAGTCCACAGCGAAGAAAATTGGCTGTGTATTAACGATCCAGGACAAGGCCATTTAAGGTCAAAGTTACTTTATAAAATAAAACTTCAAAAATGCTAAGATTTGAATCCTAAAAGTTTGCAACCTAAAATTATATAAATAAATATTGCAGTACTAAAAACAATGTAGATGGCCATTGCACTTGTTAAGATGTTGTGCGTTTTGTAGGTTATGAAATGCCCAGGAGGTGTGGAAAGAAGTTGCTACCAGTTAAGATTTATGATAAGTATTCAAAAAATCTTGATGTAATATGTTGATACTTATTCCGCACAAAAACTAACATAACATAACTTTGAGCATTAAGTTATATTGGGGATCAAAGCAGTTAAAAGTCAGCCAATTGCAGTTTAAGCTGTTTTTAGACCCAATTACATACATTAAAACTATAGTTGCTCGTTGATCATAATTTTAAAATTCCCTTAAAGTAAACTAATGATTTGCAAACTGTTCATTCTTATAGCGTTGAACGTAGTATCCAACTTTTATTATAAACAAAGCTTAGTGATTAAATGCAATGAAATTATTCAGAGTAAATTTTAAGTTGCTGTGCTTATTTGTAAAATATTGCACTTTTCAGCAAAAAGAAATACATCACTATGCTTTGCCTTTTATTGATGTACTACAACTTCATATTGTGAACAAGTCATGCTGATGCAGCTTATTAAAAAATCAGCGAAGCCGACGGCTACTAAGTTTTTATGTTTGCGTAGTGGAGGTCACAAAGGTATAAGCCAAGCTTGTTTTAGATCTATGGGAAATGTCATTGAAACCGGAATGAAATAAATAAACACTGCTTGTAAATTAAGACTTTAGGCAGGTGCCGAGGTGCTCTAGTATGGTAGTTAACCAGTAAAAGGAATTTGATCCTTGATCTAATCGTAAGATTTTATCTGAAAAGCTCACGGAAAGAATTACGTGCCTACAACATAAGTAGCTGCTGATTCTGCTCTAGTTTCGTTTGCATTTGTGGTCTCTTTGTCTCTTCAACCGAGTACACTCTTCATTTTTATTGGATTGCCTACCGGATTAAAACTCGCATTTTGTGCTATTTCTGTAGAAGATCCTCCTAAAACCGTATGTACTACTAACTGAGCTGTTAATACTCTTGTTTCATTAGGTACTTTTCTCTTATTTGGATGCAATGGAAACCACGTTAATTGTTGTGGTTAGTTCTGCAGTGAATGAAAATGTAGAATTAGGATGAAAATGCTAGATTTCTACAAATTAGAATGAGTTTTTTTGCAGCAGCAGCCCTCTTTTCATGTCAAGTATTATTTCACATTAAACTTTTTTATGAGTTAACCATGAACAATTTTGACATACGCTAACTTTATCAGGACAGTGAGAAACCGATCAATTGTCGATGCACACTTCTACGTTCAACTATGGGTTAAAAATAGAAATATATTTAAGGACCATATACAGCCTGCAAATTAAATAGTACTGCTTTTAAGCGTAATCTTATACAGTTTTTAACCATTTCCTTATTGCGGAAGGTACTAACAAATTACGAATACGAATTAAATCTATCCATCCATCTTGAATTTAATTTGTGCACGTACAGAAACAGTTACCTAGGGGCACTATTTTATTTTCGAGAAAAATTACGGTTTTAGTGTAGTATAACGTAAAATTAAAATAATTCCAAAAATGACTACAGGAGGGTTTTTGTGATATCCATGGAAACATCGCTAATATTTACAATGGAAATAATGTCCCTAGGTAGATGCTTCTGAATCACCCGGTATTTGTATTTTAATCATATAGTAGGTTGCATTTGTTTTAACGTCAATCTAAAATTCATATCTCTCAACAACATATCCTAGAGTTATAAGAAGGCATCCGTACGCGCACTCATCTCGATCATATCCATCCACTGGAATCTGACATATCGTATCAACAAGTTTAATTTTGCTGTTATTTAAATAAAATTATAAAATTAGTAATGCAATAATTCTAACTCTTAAGGAAAGACACGTTAATCTTTCGTTGTTCTCTCACCCAACTACCACCAGCAAAGTCAAACATTATTTAATTTTTGTGTAGTAGTCAACTACCAAAATATTTTACTCAACTACTGAAGTTCTCAACCGTACTTTAATTTACAGCAAATACATTAGCCTCTTAGAAACTTAGAACTACCTAATTCTTTACTACCTTTAAAGACCATTACCCCAAAAGCATTTCCCAGTTCTCTACCTCTATCTCTCAACTTATCTGCCTTCTGTCCGCCGTTAACTGGTTGTTAATAATGGATTTTCATTCATAACTGTAAATGTGCACTTAGATACAGGCCAAGGCCTGCCTGGAGGAATTCCCAAGACAGGTATTTAGCCAAGGAGGTACAAGCACAGGCAAAGTTACAAGCAGCTTTTATATACTTGTACACACATAACCTTAACAGTAATCTTCTAGAATGAGGCATTTTTTTGATCATCATAATCTAACTTCGATACCTCTGAAGGAGCAAAAAGGTTAAATATCTTCTTGGCCGGTTTATTCTAGAAACGTTGATGAAATAGGGAATAGAAAGTGAACATAGCGCATGGAAAGACTACGTTTAGGCGACAAGGCTTTATCTACTCGACTTCTTGGGATTTCCCTGTGAGTATGATGAATTGGTACTTATGCAGGTCCCTCCATTGCAGTGCCATATTCCACTTAGAAAAGGTACTTTTCTTTGACCAACACTTAATACACACAAACTACTACAGCTTCTTATTTGTATAATTCTTCCATACCACCCGAAATCGTAACAACGTTAAACAGAGATGACACATATCCGTTCGTCTATCCGATAACATTTTTTGTATGACTAATCAAAGCAATCCAGCCTAAAATATGAACCTTGACCCTCACAATAGCATCTACCCTATTCTCAACCTTTTGATTGATGCATAACTGTAACTTAAAATTATTTTCGTCACATTTACAGTTTACAGCATACCTTAATTATAAAACTTACGTGGTGTACATACACGCGTTGCGTACGGTATTAAAGTTTAAAAACGCATGTTACGGTGATACAATAAATAACATTGAATCTTGATTTAATTAGATGAACCAAACAAACTACTTACTACGGCTTTGACTTTTTATAAGAGTGATACGGATATGTCACTTAAATTTCAAGGAAACAGAAATAAGGACAGGATGTACTACTCTGACGACTTCGGCTCCCTATAATATAATTTCTCACTACTAAACCACTTTTCATTGTACCTCATTTATAGCAAAAAACATCCTACTTATTACATTACTACACTACTGACTTGAAACAGATAAACAGCCATAATATCTCACTGAAAACAAGAACTTGATTCTCCCAACTTAAAAATGACAATGAAAGATAACTATACTAGGTAAGCAAAAGCAAGCAAATAAGACACAATAAGCACTCTTTCGGTAAACAACAATGGATTTTAGTAAAGAGAATGAAAGGGGATATTATAGATCAGATCAGCGGACATGCTAGATTTGTTAAATAAGAAAAATAAAAATGGTATTAAAATAAATTGAGGAAATCGTGCCCCATCGACTTCATGGTACTATTAGCTGGGTGTATAGGTACGTAACTCCTGTCAACATTAGCATACAATCAAATAATGCTATTACTACTAACCTTGTCGCCTGTAATTTGTAATGATCCACTAAACCAAGATATCCACAAATCCACGAGACCAAGCTCTCATTTTATGCGTGATTGAATTACTTCGTTGTTCTTTCTCATCGTATTCCTACTCAATGAATGACTTCTGAATCTGATCTAATGGGAAGGAGTCAATAAAACTTTTTACTTCTTTACTATATTATATATAATCAACACGCGTCTTGTTTTCTGTTCGTCTCCACTTGAAAAAAGTGAAATGGTCGATTTCCAACGATAACTGGTCTCAATAATTCGCTGTGGCTCTTTGCATGCGATTTATTCCTACTAAAATATTTTATTGAACACAACCAGTAGTAGTAGGAATATGAAAAATCCCAA
Organism: Hydroisotoma schaefferi; assembly: GCA_034682405.1. NCBI lineage: Eukaryota > Metazoa > Arthropoda > Collembola > Entomobryomorpha > Isotomidae > Hydroisotoma > Hydroisotoma schaefferi. Next base: position 32,996 of record JAQFZX010000953.1, on the reverse strand, counting down.
TTCTCAGCCAGACTTTTAAAATTGGTCTTGTTAAAACTTCCCTGAGAAGGAACACTTTTTTTACGACGACTTAAAATTTGCAGTGTTCAATCGGCTCAATATTTCACGGTTACTTGATGCTCTCTTTTAGTGTCTTCAGTATCAAAATTTTAGGAATAAATTCACTAGTAACTGACCGAATGGCCCAAATTTTTCAATCGTGCTAAAACTGCAGAGCTTCGCCAAATAGATGATTAATACTAATACACAAAGTTTCTTGTTCTTTATGATTGTTTAAATAGCTTGAAGTAATTTCAGTAAGTAAATAAAGACTTACTAAAAGCTTGCTTAAAAGTAATCCTAAAAGAAACACTCGAAGCTTGAAATAAACTTCACGCGATGAATGTAATATATGTTATATGCAGATAAAATGCAAACTGGTAAACCACTTTACTAGTTACTACGGCTAATATTTATTCATCGTGGTCGTGTCACTAACTGCTAACATCGAGGTACTTTAAATCCGTCCGTCTGCAAACGCTTGTACTAGAAGACTGCTTGCTGAAGATTCAAGATGAATGCATTGAATTGAAACTGGCTTAAAAGTAAGTTGGTGTTCGTTGAATGGACAACCAACCATAGGATAAAGTAGAAGTGTATGAAGTATTAAAGACTACAAGCTTTCCTGCCCAAGCCAAGGGGAACGTCTTGCAAGGAATAAGACAGATGCATTTCTTTTCTTAAAAGATCTCGCCAGCCACTTCTGTTTAATACAACAGCAACTACTATACTACCTCAAGATACAAACTAAGTTTGCCGTGGGTATTTTATTATTCTTCGAAAGTTACAACGACGAAAGAAGTAACAAAGTAACCTAGCTCTATTGTTGGGTAGCGCGGTGCTGTGTATTGTTTGTTACAAGTTTAGTTATGTTTACCAATAATAATACTATGATAGCAGGTTGTGTAGGTTTTCCCAAATAATTCAGAACTACCTTCTGCATAACAGAATATACGTAATCAAACAACGCATGTAACAACTAACAACATGAATGAACGGTTAACATACATGTTATAGGAATATGATATGCAAGAATTTCGATTGGACATGATATCAAGAAGCGTGAGAGAATGTTTTCTTAAAGCAAATCAGACAAACGCGATATTCATATATGTAACTACTAAAGACTAAAGACTAAAGAAGTATGACTTTATATTGTAAGCAACTTATTTAAAAGGACTTTTTGGTTAATAAGACAGAATTGAAAATACTTATTATGTCAAATAGCCTGTCTTAGTTAACAACATTAGACGACGACAACGATGCAAAAAAGCAAAGGAACAAAGGCAGGGTGGCGTTTACTTATTATTTCCTGAAAGATGTTCCTGCTGTAAAGAATTGCAGACACCTTGAGGGGAAACCCATTGTTTCTTTTGGAATTGCACCTGCTCCCTAGTCGGCTATCCTTAACGTAAAGTAGTAAATTAGTAAGAATGTTAGCAGAAGGGGAATAATAAAAACGAAGCCCACAACATTTTTCAAAGTAGCTTAACATATTTTATTATAACATGAAATTACATTGAAAAATGTTTGTTGTGTAGTGAAATGTAAAAGTTGTAAATTTGTCACGTAAATGTATTCCCTGGGGTCATCATCATAATATGTATTAGTTGCCTCAGTTGTATTTCACTATAAATATTCAGAAATGATACCTAACAGAGCCCTTTTTACTTTGAATACCGTTTCGAATTAAAAATTACAACTAATAATTTATTAAATTGGAGGCATAGGAGTAGGAATGGCATTTTCAGTTTTGTTGTTTTTACACCTGCAGTAAGACAAACAGTCGGTAGACAAAAATGAAAGGAACAAACTTTTATTTTACGAATTTTTTAAGCTAACAAAAAAGTAAACCCGAGGGTAAATAAGATTTTGATAAATTAAAGAATTGAGTAACTTCTTAGTAACTTCTACGAATGTAGATATATATTTTTAATAGCACAAATTGCTCTGCGCTGTGGATAATGAAATGAAATATTGTTTAACTCACTTGAAGTCTTCACGGCTCAAAAAACGCTGTTTCTGTTGAGTGAAATGCATAAATCTTACGAAAGTGGTTCATTATTAATGGAAATATTTTGTGTATTGTTGGAATGTAAGGAAGTGTTAAATATGCTTAAGACAAGTAGGCGTCAGTTATTAACAAGCCATGAAATTTAACAAATTGTAAGAGGTTGTTTGATTTGAATGGTGAATTAGTGCTTAATCCATGCATGCATCAAATTCTTAAAGGAAGGTGAAAGGAATAATTTATTTTTAAAGTTAAGGGGATTGTGATGGGAGATTTTACGATCTTACTTAATCGATTCCAAATTGATGCATGCTTTGAGCAAATTGGATTATGAATTACTATTTGCAATAAATAATCTAATTAATTATAACTTGTGAGTACTGGCCAGTAGTCGTGTACTTGTAAATTAAAGCTTACAGATGCAATCCGTACTAGATTGTCTTATGCCTTTGGTAGTAATAAAAATTAGCATTAACGTCAAACGTCATATGCATATTTAATCAAGTCAAAACCTAATGTTGAGACTTCGGACTGCAGTATGAAGCTCTGAGGCTATTTTGCTATAGCATCTTCTCTTCAGGGAGTTTCGTTATGTTTGGACTATTTTAATGAGCTTTTCTCCGTTGTCTGTGTACGGAATCTTTTTCGTTTAACCGATACATTTTCCTCTAAGTTCAGTCTCATTTATAAACTAAAAATACTTTTATTTAATTTACGTTGATTTCAGTCTAATAGGGTTTTGAAAAACGAAGGTTTATCATTGAAGAAATCTGGGGAACCGTTTACAATTTTTGTAAAACTAGTATTATTTATAACTAGAGAACTTGAAGGTGTTTTAAAGAAGTCGATAGATAAGCATAAGTCAACTGATCAACTATGAATGAAATATGCAATTACGGTTAATTAAAAATACGTATATGGACAAAGGCCTTGCTTTAAAGATCTCAGACCAAAATGCATGGATTCTAAAGCTGTGCTTTGCTGTTTTCAGTTACACATAGAAGATGACAACAGCCCTGATTCCCACACCTCTCTTCTTTTTATGCACTAATAAAATTTAAACTACTCCTTTGTATTATTAATGCATTCGTTTTTAATTTTTTACTTATTACGACTACGATGTCATAATTTACATAATCAAGAATAAGGCCCTGAATTTTGCTTCACTTAAGAAACATTATTTCTTGCCTTGCTACGATCAGCAAAGTAACATTGACTTTCCATCAGATATAGTGAACAATGCAGACTACTGCTGTGATGAGGGACTAATACTAATAGGTCTTAATGTGTGCTTGAGCCAAGTTGAGCTTTATTAAAATGTAGGATTTCATCCACTCTATAGCTCTCAATAATTTGATATTGAAACAGTTTTGAGGCCTTCGCAAGTAAAAACAGGTGTAAAGAGTACTTGAAGTATGAATGAACGCATGAAACTTTATCTTACCTACAAACGGTCTTTAATTCATCAAACTTAATTTTAAATTAAAGGTTTCTTGTCAAACACTGGGATCATTTGGTTGGTACTGTGTCTATTATTCCAGTTCAATGCGAAAAGTGAGTTTAATTTTAGTAGTTCAATATTATCGGATGCATGCAATATAATAGGGCTTCAACATACTACTGAAAATAATAAATTAACCATAGCTCATCATATTTTTATTTGCTTTTATAGTAACACGTGTGCGTTTTTGGTGAATGAAATGACAACTTTCATAGGATCATTAATGGTCATATCCTAGGCCTGTGTTTTGAAAATGAAATGAGTTTCTTACAGCCTTCTGTTGTAGTACATTCTTTCAGATATTAATAAACTTTGACTAACCTTACAAAATGCATATGGTAATCCACTTACCTATTACTACTAATTGCGACTACACACTACTTTAATTTATGAGTTTTCAGTGCAACTTATATAAGGATTTCGTAATGACTTTCTCATGAACTTGGCTGCGGTCATAAAATTACTATGCACTTTTACTTAATGTGTTAAAATTCAGTGGAGTCCTTTCAAACTTTAATATTGTACTAACTATTATTCAGTTTATTCCCATGTATGGATGATAGTAATACATGCCCCAAGATAAAGCGTTCCAGTTCCTCAATAGTAGTATTCCATAAGGCGTAGTGGATCGATACCTTGGAGTAACGCTTGCGTGTCTAAATATTCGACCAGGTTTTCCTCAACCAGCTTTTCTCTATTTTGTACTTAGTTTGATTTGTATTCTATGTGCAAATACCAAAAGAACCATTCATCCGCCTACAACTCCAACTGCAACTGTTACTTACTCTAATTATTTTTATCAGTGGAATTAACATATTGGATTAGAAAAAAGCCACACACACGACAGAAGGCTAAACTAAACATTAGTGTTCGTGGCGAAGCAGTAAAAACATACGCAATATTAAGCCCTTAGCCACTTACTTTTGGGTTAGTAACTAGGAGAAGAGTACAACGCTACGGATCGTTCTTTAAAAGTCCATATTGAATTTTAATTAGTATTTAATTTGTGACCAGGATTTATAGATTTAGTACCATTTTCTCATGTAATGTACCAAGAGTTTTAAAAACTGTATGGGTGTGGGTTAAGACTCATACTTCGACTGTGAAGTGAAGCGACATGCCACTACTGCAGTTTAGCAGTTTTAGTTAAGCCGTAGTGAAGTTTTCAAGGGATTCATTTAACGTCTGTTAACAGCCTTTTTAAAAAAGGGAGTTTTGAAAATAAAATCATATTCATTGGGAAGTTAAGGAAGTAACACATTTTAGGGTGAAGACCTCCATAAGCTCCAATAACATTTCTATCGTTTAAGCATGGGTAACGCGGATACCAAGCTTCACTTTCGAAAGGCCTTTGTAGAGCTAGCTACAAAGACAAGAGTAAGTCCGCCTATGAAATAATAATTATCGAAAGTCTTCCTGTTAGAATGCTAAGTAAATTCCTGCCTTACAATGCAATTGTGTAAACTAATATTAAATAGGTTATGTGGTGTACGTGGATCGATTGCTACTGAAACCTGATTTTATATTAATACCACGCTCATTCATGTTTGGATTTGTTCTAAGTGGGAGTAATGAAATTAGAATTAATCCAAATCTCTGCTGGATATCAAGTAACATTAACCTATATTCTAGTCAGGTAGTAAAAATACTTGTTGTATTGATGGGATGGTTTCAAAACTAATACGTTCAATAATAATGCGAATTATTAGATCTTATATGTATGTACAAAATTCAGGAGTTCTAGCAGAAAAATCTAGTTTAGGGGTCTCCATGCAAAACCAATGCCTACAAATTCTTTATGTTTAAGGCAACCTTACATTACTTCTAGAATTCATTCACACTTCATGAGAAGTATTATGAATCAAGACTCAAATAAAATTCTAGCAGATCATGTACTGCATGATTGTTATTTAGTACTACTACTTAGTGAATGCAATATAGTCATGATATATTTAAAACAAATTTTAAACAGTTTTGTCAAGTTCAGTCGCAACAAAGCAGCTTTTTGAAGTTACAATAATTTGTACAATCTACGGGTGGGTGATAGGTCTCTAACAACGATGATGTAAGGCAGTTTCAAGTTTTATTTATACCATCGCAGTAGCTTTGGATTTTGTATTCTACCTATGTCATACACAAAAGGATTGGGCGTGATTACTTAACATTTATAATCGGTCCTACTTTTGAATAACTGTACATTTTTGGGTAACTACCCAATGCTGGTCCTTCCATTAAGTTACATGATTTTTTTTCTGCCTCAATGTTACGTAGCCGGTTGATCACAATGATGACGATTTCTGGGATCAATTCTGGTCGGATTCGGTGGCCAGTCCACATGATGTTTTTACCCTAATTCCGGCAAAAGAGATAAGACAACTAAGAGACGAATCACCGAACAACTTAGCTACACTTTGCTACAAAGCTGTTGAAAAGCTAGGAAGGGCCGTTGATACTAGTTGTCGAACCCAACAAGATCAACAAATTGGTATGCTATGAATTACAATACATTTGGTCAGAAGTTTCTGACATCTCACAGCTTGAAATTTATATATTTAGATTTGATTTATACACACACACATAAAACTGATTGATTTACTTTCAAAGTTCATTGATTTAATGCCCTTGGGAATCATGCATTCTCTACCAAGCGTGCAAGGGAATTGTAACATAGATTACCTTTACGAAATGATTTGGATGCAAATAAAGCATTTTTATACTTCTAGCCCTAAATTGCGTCCGACTTTTAACACATATCATGCCATACATGTTTGAGGATCCTGACTGGAGGTCCTTTTTTTGGTCGTGTCTTCCCAGTGATCAGCCCCAAGACGATGATGATGATACGCTACCCCTTGCAAAATCTCTCGTTTGTGCTCTTTGTGTAAGAATCAATTTATTTAAAGCTGACACTTAAAAAGGATTAGAAAAAAACTTTTAAGAGTGATGATTCACAATGAGAATCTTGCTAGACAACATTTTTACTCGGCAAATCGGTGGCTAATTTTTTACTTGCTAATTCAACACTGAAATCATAATTGCTACTAATAAACGAAGATATCATCAGCGGTCATACCTGTTGTAGTTGTAGTTGTAGTTGCAGGTGATTGTTGGCTCACTGTGACTGAAAAGTCTCATTCAAGCTCAACTCTCAACCTAATTTTTGATCCATCAATCTTATATCAGAGCTAACCTTTGAATGGATTTTTTTACCTGTTTACAAATATGTATTTAGATAAATACAGTTATTTTTTTTTACTAATGGTAATAATGATTTTATGGGCGTGCGTAAATCTATCAGATTTTTAAGTGGTTTTGTAAATGCTTTGAATAATGGTTGAAGATTGAGATGCTTTTGGTTTGGTGGCGAAGTTTTATTGTAGGGAGGAACATAAGATAATGCTTCTTTCTATAGGGTGCATAAGAATTTTTGAAACTATTAATTAATTACACGGCAAAAGCTATGTGTAACCGACCATCTTAGCCAGCATTATGTAATGTATAAATCACTCTGTCCCTTTTTTCTCACGCGTATTTTATTGAAATGTGTTTCAGGATTTACTTTTCTGTCCTGACTTTACAGTTGCCTCAAACAAGAAATCTGGCCCGGTAAGTAGCCCAATGGTTATTACTTACGCATAAAAATAACAATAATCGATGCCTTGCAAAAATCCAAAACTATATGCTCCAAAAATTTCACAAAAACACTTAGGACCGAGCTGAAGACCTGAATTCAGTCGATAGCTGCGAGTACATTTGGGAAGCTGGTGTAGGCTTTGCAACGCATCCAACACACTTTCCTCAACACGATCACAATCGGACAGAAATCCTCAAACTCCTTCTAACTTGCTTTAGCGAAACGATTTACATCCAGCCTGTGGGTAAGATTAAGTTAATCTCCCTCATGCAACCTAAATCTTTTCCATCAATCAAAACCTTTCCCAACCTACCAGCGTTTTTTACTCATAATGGCTTGTGTTTTATGCCCTAAACAATTTATGTATGTCTGTATCTATCAGTCAGTTTAGGCAATTAGCATACGGATTAATAAGAGCCGCTCGGCCATAAATGCAACTTAAATCTCTCCTTTTTTGTCAAATCTTATTTGACGCAACGAAAAAATTATTCTTAATTTCCTAATTTGCATTCATATGTCACCATCGCCATCGTTGTTGTAGTATTTTAGCCCAAAGAGAAGTAAAAGTCCTCATGTCAGTTAAGTGTCAGCCAGTAGGCATAGTATTTTGCATAAGGAGAGAGAGAGAGAGAGGATTCGATTGTCATTAGACTGTCACATCACAGCAAGGTTTTTGATCGATGACTACATTACTATTGTAATTACCGTTGATCCTTCATGTTGTGCAATGAATATTTTTCAGTAGTACTAGAAAGGCTCAGTTTCCGTGAGCGGAATGCTTTGCTATTTCTACAATCAAATGATTAGTATTTAGTGAAGCGGCTCAGCTCATTTGCAAGATTTTATCTCCCAATGATGTTATCTTTAAAAATCTTTACATTTAATAATTAAACAATTTGAACTGCAGGCATTTTGTAATGGATGCGAATCTCATGAACGTAAACTATCTACTAGAAACAATTAATTACATGATTTATGAATATCGCTGGCTGCCTTTACTTAATACAGGAGACGCTCTTATCCCTAACAAGTGGATTGAATACTTTTATTCTGGAGATAATCGTCACGCTCTTCCATTATTTACTTCCCTATTAAACGTGGTCTGTTCCTATGACCCGGTTGGAATTGGCGTACCTTACAACCACTTGATATTTGCGGACAGTAGAGAGCCTTTGGTTGAAACGGCTTTACAAGTCCTCATTGTCGTCTTGGATCATGACAGCAACAACTCTTGCGAGGAAGATGTAATTACTTAACCATTTAATTTTTTTTATTATCTTTCAGTAGACCTAGGTAGGCATACAATTAAATTAATACCAGGGTCTAACTTTAACTTCACTGCTGAATGAATCGGCAGGTACTGCCTTAAGCTGTGTGTCTTTCTAAAAGCTGTCCTCTTTGCATGAGATTACATGATAGATATAGTGCTTTTACGAAAGGATTTATTTAGCAATTATTCAAGATTGCGTGATGATGATGATTAGATACCAACCACGGCACCGTGTATCAATGCATTCTAGGAATGTTCTTGAGAGATAAAGATTTTTAATTTGAGACTTAACTCTCTGATAAAATTAAATAAGGCTTTTAAATTCAGTAAACGCTTTTTAGCTTCCGTGTAATGTTTTTGTCTCTTTTTTAGACTACTCCTAATATGGATAATCTATTCATCAATTATATCTCAAGGATCCATCGGGAGGAAGATTTCTATTTTATCCTTAAAGGATTTACAAGACTTTTGAACAATCCCCTGACCCAAACTTACCTGCCTAATTCAACTAAAAAGATACAGTTTCATCAAGAACTATTGGTGTTCTTTTGGAAGATGTGTGACTACAATAAGGTAAACCTTCTTGGATGATTGCTTTTGCTTTGTGCTTAATTGAATATTTTTAATGAATCTCTTCAAATAACGTATCTTCCTTAAGTAACCACTTTATAAATTATGAATATGCTCTTGGCACATTTACCTTTGCAGAAGTTCCTTTACTTTGTTCTAAAAACGAGTGATGTGTTGGATATCCTAGTTCCCATCCTGTACTATCTAAATGATTCAAGAGCTGATCAATGTAAGTGTTGAACAAAAATCATGACTTTGTTATTCTCGTTTCTTCAAAAGCGGCATAGAGTCGGTCATGACTTCTTTTCATTTGCTATAGAAATCGAGGTTAACTGAATAGATCATATTTATTGGCCCATCATCATAATAATGTATTAAATGATGTTAATTTCATTTAAATTAAAATTTTACTAGCTCGAGTTGGCCTCATGCACATAGGAGTTTTTATCCTCCTATTGTTAAGCGGTGAGAGGAATTTTGGCGTCCGGCTAAACAAACCATATACAGCTACGATTCCCATGGACGTTCCAGTATTTTCTGGTACCCATGCTGACCTGCTTATAGTAGTTTTCCATAAAATCATTACAACGGGTCACCAAAGACTTCAGCCTTTATTCGACTGTCTCCTCACAATCCTGGTGAATGTATCTCCATATCTAAAAACATTATCTATGGTCTCCGCTACAAAGCTATTGCATTTCTTGGAAGCTTTCTCTACTCCCTGGTTCCTCTTTTCATCCCCGAATAACCATCACCTCGTATTCTTCTTGTTAGAGATATTCAACAACATAATTCAGTACCAGTTTGATGGGAATTCGAATCTAGTTTATACAATTATTCGCAAACGGCACGTGTTTCATTCCCTGGCTAATTTAGCCACAGATTTCAGTAGCATCAACCGCTCCTTGCTGAGAAAGTCGCCCTTGATGAAAAAACCTTCAAAAGGGAAGCTTGACCTAATTAAAGATAAACCCTCTCATCCATCTTCTGTATCTTCTTCAACAATAAGCAGCTCATCAGTAAAAAAAGAAAGAAAGCCATCAACGGATAGCACGACTTCACAGTCGAGTCAATTAGAATCTCCATCCATGGAAGGATCCACCCCTGCGCTACCTGCTGAGCCTGGTACACTAAAAGTCAGTTTGGCTACAATGCCACGAATCGACAAAATAACTGAGCGAGAATCGGCACACCCTTCCCCTCAGCAGTTGAGCCAACTAACAAGTGGTAATGGTAACGGTAACATTTCGTCAAACGCTGGGGATATAGTGGAGGAAGGACCAGAGAGTTCGATCCCTGTGGAGGATGATGAAGATAATGCCTTTAATGAGTTGCACATAATTACTAATGCAGAGGATGATAACCGGGCTGGAATTAGTTTAGGAAGCCAATCAGGACCTGGGGTCGGGAATAGGTCGACTTCGATCTTATCAGAAACTTCCAAAACCGCTGGTATTCCGAAATCTAAAAGTATGCCGTTTTCAGACGGCTCTCCGGGAGGGTACAAGTCTTCTAGGACTTCTATTGCTTCCAGTGCAAGTCAGATGCAGAGGTCCTTCTCGGTATTATCTGCGAGTGTAAGAATGTTTTTGGCATCCTTATTGATTTTTATAATTTTTTAGGGAAGTTGTGTAAAAAACGATTTTTTTGGGAATTAAAGGGTGAAAGTAAGTGGATGCCAAGTCCGGATTGGGTACAAGGCTGGAAATCAAAACTTCCATTGCAAACAGTAATGAGACTCCTGCAAGTGCTGGTTCCGCAAGTAGAGAAGATTTGCATTGACAAGTAATTAGTGCACTTTCTTTATTATCTTGCATACTATTCATTTCCATAAATATCTTAGCTCAGCATAAAATATTAAAAAGTTCGGCATTAGCATGGTGTACACGTCTTGCTATATATAGCCTTACAAACTTGTTCATAAAAAGATGAAGCATTTCTTACTAGGCACACTGAAAGTCTACTATCTCTTGATTATGATTAACAAAGGAATCATTCGCGTAGTATGGTGGCTAGCGTTAATAAAATTAAAATGTCAAGCTAAGTACTGCTTTATAATAATCTTTGATTGTGACAAACACGAAACACCATCAATGTTTTAATCAAATTGAAATGATTATAGCCTGATCACGAATGAAGCTTTCTTATTGTCTATTATAAAAAATCTAATGGATTGATTCATAATTTAAACCTTGCTGTTTACGTCAAGACGCGTACAAAATTGGCGTTAGCTGTAGCTCTCATGATTGATTGATAGGTTAGCTTATAGCATTATTTGCCTGCTGGACTCGTAACTTCCCTTGGCTAATAAATAGCTGCACTTAATATAAATGGCAGTTATTGCTTGCGATAGGTTTTATATAACACAGTCATAGTAAGTAAGTAAGTATAAGTTTTTATTAACGTGAAGATCGATATGGCCAAAGCCTTTACAATGATTTCGTGATATTTTTAAGATATACACAGTCATAGTACATGATACATTTTTCTCTTACTTAACTTAAAACAGAGGCCTGACAGATGAAAGTGAAATCTTGAAGTTTTTGCAACATGGGACGCTTGTTGGGTTGCTACCTGTGCCGCATCCAATCCTCATCAGGAAGTATCAGGCAAATAGTGGAACAACTATGTGGTTTCGGACCTACATGTGGGGAGTAATTTACCTCAGGTAAATAGGCTCATTATAATAAAATTCAATAGCTTTCGTGATCACACAAAACGGGCAATTAGGTGGTAGGTGGTGTGGAAATGTAATATTGTTATTACACTTTACGCACATGACGCGTTGTTTAAAATATTTGTGGTGATGAGCTTTAATTTGCTTGATGTGGCAATAGATGTAATCCAATCTAATCGTTAATAATTACAGTTAATCATTTTTTTACTTGTAGAAATACGGATCCCCCAATTTGGTATGACACCGATGTGAAATTATTTGAAATTCAAAGGGTTTAAGACAACTCCGTTAGCTAAAGACCGTTGACGTGGACTATGTTTTTCCGTATACTTGACTTGTTAATTTTTAAAACTTGCTTGCAGGTTCAACTGTTACTGTAATTATAACGTGTATCTTATACTTTATACAATCCATTCGGAGTAAATTTGTTAATTGTTCTAAAAACTCGTACAAAATTTCACTGGTATGGAAAAATTTAATATGCTGTTTGAAACCTTATACTTTCAAACTATTGGTGTAAATAAAACTAAATTCAACTATTTCCAAGTGGACCCTGTTTCTAAAGCATAGAAGGCAGTAAAGGTTGGCATTAAAGCTTGCTTATTCCACCCGGAAGCAGTGAACTTACTTTCGCACGTGCGTTTGTTTGTAGCCTCGTTGTCTTGTAATATTTATCTAGGCATTCGGAAGGACTACCCCGAATTATTGATTTTCTCAAACACCCTTGCGTGCAGAACAGGTTGCAGGGGAGATTGCAAATTCATTTCTCTGACAAAATATAATGTCTTTACATCTGGTGGAAAATAGTTATAAACCATCTTTAAACGACGCTTTATGTTCGGGTTGATAATAAATTAGAAATTATCTGAAGCAAAAAATAATCTTGGGGTTCATAGCATTCATCCATAAATCCTTACCATCATAGTCGTTTACGTATTAAAGTATTCAGTCAGCCTACCAAAAAATAACTGAAATCGGGTCAAAACTCATTAAAAACTTTGAGTTTCGTATAGTCTAGTAGAAAAGAAAACCATAAAATATAGAATCATGGAATCCGGAAACAGTTTAGGATATTCCTACTATATGCCCCAGGGAGGGTGGACAAACCGTTTAAAGTCAATGGTCAGCTTCAATTTTTGCGACCTTTTCGGCGTTTTCAATAGATACCTTGCACCTGCATACCACCATGACCGATGTGAAAGGTAACTTTGAGATCGTGCAATTGGCGATATTCGTACCTTTTATACGGAAAAATCATTCGTGATCTGAGCTGAGCTTAACTGCTTAACTACCTCTCTTTTGTAAATTATTATTGTAAAACTCTGCTATTCATTTTCTCTTGCAGAAGTGTACAAATGAAATTATATACGATGCATAAAAGGGAGTTCGTGATCATCTTTCTTGGATTTTTTGTCGCTCTTGGGCTTGTCACATTTATTGGGCTTGTGGGTAAGTGATGTAGCTAATGAGGCCTGAGAAAGGAAAATGTTTAGTTGGATCAACTATTTAAAATGTGTAATTTGTAAACATAAACATAAAAATCCCAAGCCAAGAGTTAAATAACGTTAAATATTACAGGGCCTCCTATAACATGGGAATCAGAGGTTCGGGCATCGTCCCTTGTTAATGAAAGCGACCTTTGTTCAGGGCCTTTCGGCCTAAAATCCCCATTACTTAGTACTTATCACCAGCAATTGTGGGTTATTGCTGAGTTAGAAACTGCTAGCAAAGACGGTACAAGAAGCAACACAAATTAATATGCTTTACTTTCTTTCAATCTGACCTACAATATGAAATTACTGTTTTTGTACTTAGATGAAGCATTCGAAAAAACATTCGAGGTCACCGTGGACCTTTATGGTATCGATGATGGAAAAGTAGTAAAAATTCTAAACCACTCTACAAGAAGGTCAATACGCTTAGATTGCAGGGCTGAGGGTCACTGTGAACCCTTCACGGTTTTGCATTTGGGATTTATCGACTTTGTCAAGTACTTTATTGTAGTTAGATTTTCAGGATTGGAGCATGTTCATCAGAGATACCGTATCCGTGATGTACATTTTCATGTGAGAATTTATTTCAGTAAATTCCTAACCCTTTCCATAAAAATGGAGCATCTAGGTCTTATTTAGACAAATTATGCCTCCTTAAAATCATTACTATTTTGATTACTAGTTAAATTCATCATGTTAATACATTAAATGACAATTATTGTCTTTTGACAGTTCAAGACGTACAACCCGTCCTTCACCCAATTAGAAATGTCATTTAGATTCATTTACTCTGCAGTCTGCTTTTCAATCACGGTATGAATTAATTTTTACAACAATGGCTTCTAATTGGACACCATTGGATACTTTCTTTCTTTATGCTTCATGTTCTTTAATTCTAGCACAACTGCGTCTGAAGTTGATTTATAATTTATTTTATTTCGATTTCGTGCTTCTGCCTATTACGTTTTTCTTTGACGTTATGTTTTCCATTAATTGTGGTCGCATAGTCTCTTCTGTTGATGAATAATATTTTTATGTTTCTTACTGATGCTATATGCGGCTAAATAATAGTTTCATGAAATATAATAAAGTTTGTGCGATGTTGTTGAACGTTTACATCACAATACTATTTTTAAAACATTAAAATGAAGCATTTGATATTATGTTTCCCTTTCTCTTTCTAAACTAGTGTTGGTTCATGTATGCGTTGAGAAAATACGTGACATCCGACTGGTCCATCGAACAAAAGTGGATGTCCATCTTGCTTCCTCTACTATTTCTTTACAACAGTAAGCCTTTTCTTTTACCGTATTTCCGGTTTTAATCCCCCTTCATTAGTTTCTCGCCCGGTTTATGATTGTCCCAACCTTATCATGTTAAAAATAATAATTCTTCAAGCTATCTTCATGTGAAACAAACATTGCATTGCCCAGGGGCATTAAATCCAAAAATATGGCAATTAAGCAGCATGAACGTGATTATGAGATATTTATGATAAGAATTTATTCAAAAACAAAGGAAACAATAATACACAGAAAACAATCAAATAATTTATGAACGGCGTGAAACGGCAGGGCTAGAATTTTAATGAATTGATGAAAGTTCCTTCTGTTATGATGCTATTTAAGTATTTCATGTAGGTATTTAAAAAGTTTGAGTTGCTTATTTAATTTATGAAAACAGACCCGATATTTCCACTGATGTTTCTGGTCAACTCCACATTCACGGGAATGTTGGACGCATTATTCCAAGTAACATTTCTGTCTGGGCTTTGTTTCTTCTGGCTGGCCATTTATCATGGACTTCGGCAGGTAAACTTTTTGGATCTACATTTACACAGAACTCTGGTTTTATGACTTATATTAATTATGAACTAGGTTGAAAGAAGGATTTTGACATTTTACTTGCCAAAAGTTATTCTGGTTGGTTCCCTATGGGTTTCTGCAATTATATTGGCTTCCTGGCAAAAACTCAACATAGCAAGAGATCCAACCTACAGTTATATTTTGGATCAGGAGAAATTTAACGTAATAAATCATACTAGAATCTTACTTCGTATTGAGTATTTCAGAACGTTACTATCTTTTTGTTTTCATGCAGAATTTGAAGACGTTTTTTACCATTTTTGGCGTATTATATCTCGTTTACTTGACATTTTTAATCCTCAAGGCTTATAGCGAACTCAGATCGATGCCGTATTTTGGTAGGACAAACTTACCAATTAATGATAAAACCCATAGTAAGTAATTAAAAAAGTCATGCACTTTAACCCACCAATGTTATTTTATTACAGACTTGCGCCTAAAGTTTCTCACTTTTCTAATGCTAATTGTTGTAAAAATCATTCTAACAATTACCTACCTAAGATTTGGTATGGACATCCTGGAAGATCACTTTGTTGCCGATTTAAACACAAAATACCAGTCATCTGCAGAGTTCATGTCTTTTTACGGAGCTCTGAATCTGTACATTTACACAATGACTTACGTTTACTCACCTTCCGTTTCTGCAGTGTTGAACTCAAGTGAGTTATCTATATGAAAGGGGCATGGTATGGTTATTTGGACTATTTTGAGAAACATTTCACTACATATCTTTTGTGCCTTTAGCAGATTTGCAAATTACCAAGGACAATCCATCATTTTCAATGGTCAATGATAGTGACGAAGATATTATGTACGGATCGGAAGATGAGGAGCTAACTGCTAAAGCTCCACTTAATCAGCATGCTTCCACTAATCATCATGATGACAGCGATTGAAATGAAATAGTATGTATATGGTTGAAAACCATTTCGAACGGTTGACGGTGTGTTTGAATGAACTAAATGAATGGTAATTAAAGTTGAAACCATTTCCTGATATGACTAAGTAACGAAGCAAATTGAAGTTTATTGAAGATAAAAAATAATGACGGAAGAACAGACAGTAAGGCTAACGCTTAATGAAATAATTCAACGAGTTTCTGAAAATTATTCCTTTTGAATGTTGTATTCATCAATGACACGACGCATTTTCGCAATTTCACCTGCACCAACTTGACAGCAGCCCCCGATGATATTAGCCCCTAAATGTATCCATTCTGCAACGTAAGTGTCCAGAGAAGGAACCGGAGTTTTGATCCATCTGTAATATAACGGATAACCTGGTTTTCAAAAGTTCTCTAAAACACAAATTGAAAATTGGTACACCGGCAGAAATTTTCCAACCACATACCCCTTTCCCCGAACCCAATCCTGACCAGTGTTTGGATAAACGATAAGCTTAAGATTTTCTCCACTCTCTTGTCCCATATTAGCTTGATCAGTCCTGAGCTTTTGAATGATTTTCAAAAAATCACTAACATCAGTCGGTTTACAGCAGTTTATTCCAAAGGCAACAACTTGAGGAAACTTCGAAACAACTCTGTAGGTTTCTTCAATACTGTCTCCAGCTGCAGTTAAGGACGCGTTGTGTTCCTTGCGTTACGGAAAAGCAGTAATTAGGACTTAAAATCGGTGAATCTTTGAAAATCTAAAATAAATATTCAGTGTCATACCTTCACGGACATACTGACCCATACTTTCGTATTGGGAAAACCGTTTGCCATAACATTTAGAATGATTTCCACCTCTCGAAGTGCTGGCATTGTTTCCACCGCTATAATGTCCGCACCACCACTTACCAGCGCTGCAATCCTAAAACGATGCATGGTTTCCATTTGTTCTCTGGTAACCGTAGACATGTACGACCCAGTGTACTCAGAACCATCCCGTAAATAAACGCCATAAGGCCCAATTGATCCAGCAATCAAAACGGGTTTATCTTCAACGATGCTAGTACCATCATCTAATTCAAAATAACGCATGCATATTTCAAGCAACATGAACATGGTTCACTTGTGCAGATTCCCTTAATATTTTGCATATAACGTCAAAACTATTGCATACCACGTTGCTGACATTTGTGATACCGTCTCACAGCATCTTTTGCAAATGCTACTCCATCACCAAAAAGTTTCTGACCCATTTCATCGTTCAAATGCAAATAAGTTCGAATACCCTCAATAGTAGCCTGGTATGTCGCCGTCTCAATAATATCGCATCCAGCTAAAACGTGGAGACAACAAAACTAGTCATCCGTTACAACCTAATGACTTTTCATTTAAAAGCTAACATAATGACAATTACCGTATTCCCCGAAATAATGCCCCTGGGGAATTATTACTTCGAGGGAAAAACTTGAAGTTATAAGAAGTTATAGGGCAAATTCCTAATTTTAACATGAAAGGCAGTGGGGCATTATACCGGGGGGGGGGTGAATTATTTTGGGAAATACGGTACCTTCTAGAAAAGCAAGATGCGTGTCAGTAACAGCCACGCCATCAGTATGCAAAGCCTTCGCAGTCCACAACGGCTCTGCATGAACATCATATGAAACACGAGCCTCTAGTTCATTGGAAAAACCCCCATCTAACAGCAAAACTCGCTTAGACCGTAAGATATCCATTGTTGTCGATTCAGAGAAATACTATCAAAATCAACGTCAAATGGCCGGATTCAAGCTCAAGTCAGCGATGGATGCCGTAAAGTTTCTTCTGAGAGATCATGCATATGTTTGACAAATTAAGTATAACTTAAAGACACAATAAATTGTCAAAAAAACTAGAAATCTCACATAAAACCCGAAATGTATTCCCCTTTATCCAATTCAAAAACTACAAAATTACTAAATATTCCAAAAAGTTGAGTTTGGTTTGGGCTTCGATAAAATCTACTTTTGCAAACAAAGGATTTCCAGTAATCAAAAGTGGAGAGTCAAACTTCAGCGTTCTTCAAAAATAAATTTCTTTGTCTCTCCTTTTTAAAGCTTGGGAGACCTTGAGAAAGCGTCTTTATAAATATTAGCCACTTCAAACAATTTTAACTACGACTCTGCCACATTTAAGGGTTAATTCAGATTATTTATTTAGAATAACTGCATGTTTGACTTTTCCCACGGAGTTACCTAGTTAAAAAAATCCATGATTTTAAACAATAAACAACGTTCAAATTTTAATTCTTATGCAGTTCTTCTGACGCGTGGAAAGATAGATAAATGCCCCTTTTTTCAAGTTTAAACCACCGTATTTCTAAAAATAAACCACGGAAATATAAAGGCATAAGGGCGTAACCGTTTATCAGCCACACTAAAACCCAGAAATGCCCAATCTTTCGGCGTTTAACCTAAACAGACCTAACTCAACTGGACTTAATGAAGCCGGTCAGGGCATCAGCGGTTGGGGGTCAGGGTTTTCGGGAGATTCTCAACAGGTTCTGGTTTTCGGAGGGGTTGCGACGCTATATTACGGGTTCAGGGGTTCTAGGACGCTTGTGGGGGTCATTGCAGAACAGAGGTTCGGGTTTTTGGGAGGTTATTAACAGGGTCTGGGTTTCGGAGGTTTTTGGGACGCTGTAGTGCGAGTTCAGGGATTGGTGGACGCTTGTGGGGGTAATTGTAGGACAGGGGGCAGGGTTTTCGGGAGGTTATTAACAGGGTCTGGGTTTTGGAGGTTTTGCGACGCTATAATACGGGTTCAGGGGATGCAGGACGCTTATGGGGATCATTTTGCATGCAGGACAAGGGGGTCGTGGATTCAGGGACTTCCATGACATTGTGTGTAAAACTGTCTTTCACAAAAAAACGGGAGTAAAGCTTTCAAGGCCACATTTCAACCCTTATTCCCTTATTGCCCGTTGGTAGTTGCTCAATTTTCATAAATTTTAATTTAAAACGTAATGTGAAGCATATCCGCATTTCCAAATCCAAATCCAAAGCAAAAACCCAAAGTAAAAGCTGATAAACTTTCTATAAGCTTTCCTTTCCTTGGACTATAAGCAATCTCTCATGACCCCAGCTCAATTTGTCCACAACCAACCACGTTGTTTCCCCTGCACATGGTTTTTGTTTTGGAATAAAAATAACAAAAGGTAATTAATTAAATATCGTTAAAATCTTCTAATTAAAAGTCCATGAAAACGATGGATTCGGTATCAATTGTCTCGAAGAAAGGAGCAGTTCGAAGAACGAAGGATTTGAAGTTTCAAGAGAGAAAGGACAAGTCCATTTACGTCAAAATGATAAGCAAGGTTGTCGGAAAAACCAAGTCGGAAATTGAAGAAATGGTAAAAACAGTTCATCCAGCCATTGAAAGGGTTTTCTTTCCAAGACAGAAAATTCCTGGGTAAGAAATTATTCAGATTTTAAAATTTATCTTTCGATTCGCGAGGTACACACACGGTCTACGCTTACGCTAAAATAATGCTAAAGAGATAAGACCAACGAACGATGCTATTTTTGCATTTTTAATGGCTAGTTTCTTTCTAACTTAGGTTCTTCTTCGTGCTGTGCTCCAGTCCAGATGAGAAAGATGCTGTCTGGTCATCAATTAAGAAGTGTAAAAATAAAGAACTTGGTCCACTGTGTCCTAAACTCATTGATGCTAAACCAAAACGTGCTAAAAAGGACAACGATTTACGAAAAACGGCTATAGATACTAAGACGTAATGAAAATGTTTAGTAATTATTGTATTGCAGGTGTAGTACTTGGTATCTAGCTTGTAGTAGTAATATGAATGTCTTTTTGCGTCTTTAGGCTCGTCCTAGAAGCTGTACCGGCGGAGTTATCCATTGAGGATATTCAAGCCCAGTTCCCTAAATGTAGAAAAGCATACAGATTTAACCCACGTAGAAGTTACTTATCTTTCAACAGTCTTGAAGATGCGTTCGAAGCACATGAAAAAATAACTGCTGAACCACTGTGTGGTTTCAAAATAATAGTTAAGTTTAAAAAGGTGAAGAAATCCACTAAGAAAGGGAAGAAATCAAAATTTTGAAACGTTTGGAAAGGACGCAAAAACTAGAACTACACGTTTTTATTTTCATTTTATAAATGGATACATTATAACCATAAACTAATGTAGGATCTTTAAATTGATTCCTCTTTTTTATTGCTTTGAGTACATTGCATAGTCTTTCTTGACATTTTATTTTGAATCGTTGATGAGTTATTTGCTACCGTACCTAATTGAGTTACAATAAACTACAGATTTACGTGGCGTGGCGTTTGGTTCAGTTAGTAAGTTACTACTCATAGTACGATCCTGTTTGAATCTGTCCAGAATGTACCATTGAAACTACTTAGTTATGTTAGATAGGGAAAAATCGGAGAGATAAAAGTGTACACACTACTAATTATTTGGAATTCGGTCAAACACCATCACATATGCAAACATAAATAGTTATTACAAGAAACTGCTTTATCCTACATTATAAAACAAAAGAATGCCAAATGCTCAGGGTTGTTAAAGGTTCAAAGTGTGTGATTCTTTCATTATCATTTATACGCTTAATTTTACCAAATACACTAAGTAGAACTAGACGATGAATCCGACTCCACGGAATTACTATTACGACAAGAATTCTCGGATGCATTTGTATTGCTGAATTTATTAGGTGAACCGTTCTTATTATTTGTAGACAGCTTACTGTCATTTCCTTTATTTTTTTGTGACGTCTTTTTTGATTCATCACCAGATTCGTCTGAGTCATCACTACCAGAATTTGTACTATTCTCCTGTGATTTTGAATTCTGACCTGCTGAAGATTTCTTTTTCTTAATGTTCTGCTTCTTCTTCAATCGTTTGGCTCGTTTTTTAGCCGTCTTTTGCTCAGCGATCATCTTTTTCTCTTCCAACTTTTGCTGGAATTCATCATCAAGCTTTTCCACCTTTCCTTTGTCATTTATAGCTTTTTGACGGGCATATTCTTTTCTGCGAAGATGTCGGTAAACATGGAATTCTCCACTGCCCGCCCCAGCACTAGAACCCATTACATTTCTAACGAACTCTGGAGGTGGAGGCATGTTTTTATCTCTAGGTCTTGTAGGAATGACTACAGGTTTGTCAGGATTAGCGAAAAGTCTTTCGAGCTTCATACGCTGGTAGTCTGCAGCGTTTTTAATCGGTACGATGGGAAGATCTGGCTTCTTCTTTTTCTTTTTTTCAGGTTTACCATCAGTTGATGAAGTATTCATGTCTGCGAGGTTAATTCTGGATTCTGCCATAATCAGATTTAGAACCGCAAACCGCAATTATCAGCCCACCTTATCCCTTTCTTGTCCAACGTCCAGCGTTATTTGTTGTGTAATCTATTAAACGAACAATACACTACATGAACGATTTCTCCAAAAATTATTACTCCAATGTACCAACCTTAAAAACAGTCACAACCCTCTCGAAAGATTATTTTGTCCCGTTTCCCAAGTTTAAAGTTACAGACGACTAAAGCAATTTTTTGTGGACTTCTCACAAGACCTCTTATAAACTGCAGCTCACGATGTCACGATTCTAGAAGAACCTGAAAGAAAATCCACCAGATCATAACTTATATGAATAATTTTACAGAAATAAAAATAATGGTATTTTATATAATTTTTGGTCAAATTATTTCCACCACAAAAACTAAAACCACAATGGTAAAACTACAAACTACAAACAAACTACAATTAATATTCAACAACATTATTACATTAAAAGCAATGATATTTTGATGTAAAAAAAACTCAAGATCCTTCGTCGAAATGTCGAAATGTGATGAATAGATGACGTCCGTCCGTCCATCCAAAATTCTCGTCCTGTCCTGTCTATTTTTTAACCCGTTTGAGTTTGAGCGAATATTCGACTCGCTAGTCGTCCGTTCCGTCGAAGTCAAACCCGGACGGATGTACGAGCTAGAACCTAGCTAGACGGATGTACGAATTTGAGACAGAATTCTAAGGGAAAGTAAAACAAGCGGATCATATAAACGTCAAACTCGGCTTGTTTTGCGCAGAGCGGATATTCTTTTTTCCAAAACAAAAGTATTTAATTAATGTTTTTAGAATTTAGAAAGTGAAACGTAAAAAGCTGCATAATAAATTATTTACTTTCCAATATCTTCCGAACGTCGGTTACGGAACTACAAGCTCTAATTAATAGATTGATTGGTTAGATTTAGTTAGATCCGAGGAGATTGTCCGACCGATTTGTTTTGTTTTGTACTCAGTTTCAGTACCCTTTTTTTTACGAGCAAGATTAATTGACGTATTTGTTTTGTTTTGTATTTAATTTGAGGGAGGAAGATAAGAGAGAAATTGGGTCATAATAGTACAAAAGTTGGAGTAAAATCGGAGATAAATTAGGATGGGTATTCCAAAGTTTTATAGATGGACGTCAGAGAGGTATCCTTGTTTGTCGGAGATCATTAAGGAATATCAGGTATATTGCTCAGAATATGAAGTTTTGTTGAAATTGAGTTATGAATCGCTAATTAATTCGTATGAATTTATTTATCCCCACAGATTCCAGAGTTCGACAATCTCTATCTGGATATGAATGGAATTATTCACAATTGCTCCCATCCAAATGATGAAGATGTCCATTTAAGGATTCCGGAACAGCAGATTTTTAAAGATATATTCCATTACATTGATTTCCTGTTTAAAATGATTAAACCTTGTAAGGTGTTTTTCATGGCTATTGATGGCGTAGCTCCTCGAGCTAAAATGAATCAAGTACGTGGATATTCACTTAAGTCATTGTCATTGTGGTATGTTGGTGGGGGTCTTGACGAAGATTATTTTATATTTTTAGCAAAGAGGCAGACGTTTTCGTTCTGCTCGACTTGCTGAAGATCAAGAAGCTGAAGCTGTTAAAAAAGGAGAAACGCTGCCCTCTGAGGAAAGATTTGACTCTAATTGCATTACACCGGGTACTGAATTCATGGCCAGGTTACACGAGCAGTTAAAGTATTTTGTTCAAGTTAAAATGTCCACCGACCCGCTGTGGCAAAGGAAAGGTGAATTGAGTTTTGGAAAACATCATTTAATTGACCTAGTGAAAGGTATTTTTTGCAAGATTTTTTTGCACTTTGTCGTAGGATTGGTAATTTATTTGTCTGGTCATGACGTGCCTGGTGAAGGGGAGCATAAAATTATGGATTTTATTCGCCACATCAGGTCCAAACCTGACTATGATTCAGCAACGAGGCATTGTCTATATGGTTTAGATGCCGATCTTGTCATGTTGGGGCTTTCAACTCACGAACTTAAGTTTTCATTGCTAAGGTACAATTTAAATCTCCACTATGGATCGAAATATCCGCACCAGAATTAGTATTAGACAGCTTGAAAAATAAATGCATTAGGTTTTGATGCTATAATATAATGTAGTTAATTTGATTCAACTTGAATTTTTAGGGAGGAAATAAAGTTTTCCAGACCTAAAAAACCGAAGAAAATTTTAAAGAAGGCACCAAAGCAAAACAAGGCAATAGCGAATTATGATTTATCTAATGTGTCCCTTTTCACGAACGACGGGCAGCTTGGATCAATGATGCGTCCACCTGTATCCTCTTTTCCAGACCAATCTCGGGGTGTCATTGATGGAAAATCGTTTGCGATCGCTCTTGTAGCTGGATCGGAAGTTTCTTTGAATGGAATAGTTGAAACTAAAACCCTTGAAAAAGATTCTGATAAGGCGCTAGATGACCCTTTACTCCCGTCTCCACCGGATGAATCAGCAGCCAAAGGCGTCTATAAAGCTCCATTGCCTGAAAAGACTACGTTTTTACTCCTTCATTTATCCTTAATGAGAGACTATATTGATTTCGAGTTTCGTAATTTAAAAGAACGTCTAAAACATCATCCTACTATTGAGTGAGTTGAGTATAGTTTTGGTAGATTTATTTGCCAACCCATTCTCAATTAGGGCTGAAACGCCTGTATCACTAAATTCTGGGTTTATATTAACAGATATGACTTAGAAAAAGTTATCGACGATTGGATACTTATGAATATCTTAGTTGGCAATGATTTCGTACCCCATTTGCCAAATTTTCATATCGTGAAAGGGGCTCTACCAATGCTGTATCGCACCTACGCGGAAATCCTTCCGAGTCTAGATGGTTATCTGAATGAAAGTGGAATACTCAATTTAAGAAGATTTGAAACATTTATTAACAAACTAAGCCAGTTTGATTTAAAAATGTTTCGGGAAACCTATGATGACATGAAATATAAAGAATCAAAAACCGGAAAAAATATCGTATTGGGAGAAAAAATGGTACCTTTACATCTTAAGCCCTCTTACAATAAAGAAAATCGTCTTGTTGATTTCATGTTTCTTAAATTAGTTTGAAGACTTCGATTTCGATAAAAGTGAGCCGTTCTCAGAAGAACCCTTGGAACCTATGTCTCCAGAACTTAAAGCTTTAGCTCAGAGAACGGAAGCAGAAGTTTTTGGCCAAACAACAAGCGGGACAGGAAAACTTTGTAGTGACATCTTTTCAAACGACGCCGATTTTTTCGAGCTAGAAGATTCTCCTGAATTTCGATTAGAGTTTTTGCAGCACAAACGTAATTACTACATCAGCAAGCTTGAAGTAGAAGAAATAAACACAGCGTTTTTAGAGGGATACTGTAAGGAGTACGTTCGAGCTATTCAATGGGTTTTGCTGTACTATTACAAAGGAGTCAGCTCGTGGGGTTGGTTTTACCCATATCATTACGCTCCCTTCTCTTCTGATCTGAGAAATTTTGCACATTTTCAAATTGATTTCGACAAAGGGCAGCCTTTTAGACCATTTGAGCAGTTATTAGCTGTTCTGCCTGCTCAGAGTAGAAAGTTGCTGCCCCAATGCTATCAGGTAAGGCTAAAATAAAACCGTTATTGATATTTACTTCGTAATGAGGGCTATTCATTTTGATCTAGTGGTTGATGACGGAAACATCGTCACCAATTTTGGATTTCTATCCTCAAAAGTTCGAACAAGATTTGAATGGGAAGCGACAAGATTGGGAGGCTGTTGTGCTCATTCCATTTATTGACGAGAGGAAACTACTAAATGAAATGGACAAAGAGCAGCTTCTATTGAGTAAAGAAGAGCTTCATCGTAATTCTAAAGGTTCTATGATGTGTTATAGGTGAGAGAAAAAATCAAACAAAAGAAAGGATAATTACAACCTAAGTAGTTTAGCTTGCTGATTACATGCGCGCTCAACGTAGATAGGATTTACAAGTTAAAATGACTGAAGTGTACAGCAGTGAATATCATCGTATCCGTTGATATTTCCACCATTCTGACTGCTTAATCATTTTATAAAGCCACACTGATGAAGACACTGGTCCAGTGAAGTCGCCTGGAAACTTGTTTCCTGAACTGACTACTTCACATGTTAAGATTGAAAAACTTGAGGAAGTAACGTATGATCCTGTGTTGCTACCAAAAGGAATTCATCCGTCCACAAAACTGGACACCATATATCAGGGATTTCCAACTTTACGGTCTAAACCCGTGAAGGTAATTTATGTTAAAATAATATCCGTAAATTCTGCTCATAATGTAGCCTGAAGTACATTAATGGTATGAAATTTATTGTACTAGCCGGTCATCGAGAACGCAGAAATAAAAGTTTTCGACTTCGTTACGCGAGAGGAGTCAATGATTCTTAGTCTTGAAGACTATGACGACTCGACTACAGACGTTGAAGCACTGGCCCGACAACTGATTGGAAGGTGTATATGGGTTAATTGGCCACACCTGACTTATGCATACGTAACTGGTTTGCTGTATCGAAAAGGCAAATTTAAAGAAGTGTACGGTGATATTATAAAAGGTGAGTAAAAAATTAACTCGAAGTAAAAGACTTAATTTAAAGCATTCGACAGCTAAAAACAATTTGTTTGTTCTCTTAGATCAAAATATTGTGGAAAGTCGTGCTGAAAAAGAGTTCGATGTACTGGCGAAAGGGTTGGTTCAAAGACATTTGAAATGCAAAGGCATTAAACTTGGACGCATACATTTTATAGTTTATGCCAAAATGATGGAGGGTCGAAAAGTTCGGTGCGACGAAAATGGACTTGTAGTTTTCCAAACTCAGGTCTTAAACGATTACTGTTTGTACAAAAAATTAAGATTTTGATTCGGTTTCTCTCTAAGTTTAAGTTAACATTGATTTTTAATATTTGCAGTGGAGTAAGTTAGAACAGCCGTTTGCCTTGAAAACGGCTATTCACGAGGAGCGAATCACCGAAATTTTCTTTCTAGACAGAGACATGGCCAAGTCATATGTAGATCTCTATAAAAAATGTGATCAGGTTTTTTATCTTGGAGATAAATTATTTGGAGCATTAGGAACAGTAATGGATCATGATGCAAATAAATCAACCCTTAAAGTAAAATTCCAACTTCCATCATATGGAACGAATGAAAATAATATGAAGGTAAGAATTTGAATAAATAATAAACGAAATGACTTATTTGTCCATTTACTTTCGTTGTTTAACGAGCTTTACTCACTACATTTTGTTACAGGCAAGTCTAGGTCGAACTATACTGAAAAGCCATGACTATTTTACCTCTTACGTGGCTGCAGGAAAATGCCAAATAAGTTCATACGTGTTATCTCGAATCACCGGTACAGTATTTATTACTGTAGAAAAGGCAGCAAAGTCCCAGAAGAAATCTGCTGGCAGGAAAGGTTTTCGCTCTAAACAAGAGTTTGGAAATGGTGTGGTTGGTCCGGCCTTGTCGGATTCCAGCAGTGAAGAAGATTTTCCTTCACTAGAAATGAAAAAGTTTAATGTAGGGTTAGATTTGAAGTTTAACAAGAAAAATTTAGAAGTCAGAGGGTTTACTTCGAAGCGAGATGGACAGTGGTTTTACTCTGAGAAGGCAGTAGAGCTAGTAAATGGTAAAGCATTGTTTATTTGGCAAATTATTCGCATTGCAGCGATTCATATAATAATGTTTTTTTCTGTTTCCAACCATAGATTACGTGATAAAGTTCTCCGAATTTGTACAATTTTTGACTCGGGTAGAAAAGGGTAAAGATATATTTGACGCAACTGATGTATTTCCTAATAATCCGCTTGGACGAGTAAAAGAAATGATGGAATGGCTGGATGACCGCGGAGTCCGAGATCTCTCGAGAATACCCACTAATACTAATTTACTGGATGATGAAGACATTGATGCTGTTTGGAAGTATGTTCTAGCAAACAAAGTATCTACGAAACCTCCAGCGGTTAAAATATGGGATGTTCGGCCAAATTTGTTGCTGAAGGTAAGATTTTAAATGTATTTTAATCAATGCCTTTGATATAGCTCATTATGGGAAATTTTTAATTGAGTTATGATGTTGTAGCCTGGATTAGACCGTGGTTGTGTCCCACCTATTCCTAATTCCAAGTATGATATACTGGATAGAATAGTCTGTGTAGACCGTGGAGCACCTATTCCAGTTGGCCAACGAGGAACCGTCGTTGGAATACAAGTCCCGCAAACTTCTGAACCAGATCAAGTCGAAGAATCTTTTAAATCAACTGGGGCAGCTACGTTAATGACTTTGATTATTCTAACCGATCCTGTTCCTGGTATTTTTGATAATCCCGAAGAATTTGGATTTTTAAAATCCAGTAGCACCAAAAATGTTGACGAATTAACAGTAGCATTGCGGTCTTTACTCGGAGTCAATTCTGGCGCAGCTAAAGATTCTGTCACATTGAATATTCCAATGAATGCTGCGAAAAAAAGGATCCCTGAAACTGTGGAACCGAAAGCTCGACTTATCAAACTTTATCCCTACCAAGTCATCAACCTGTCTCAAGGAAATCGTGCTGTTAAAGAAAACTGCAATGATCAAAGACAGTTAAGATGTGAAAATGGTAACAATAGTTTTTCGTCGATGGGGTTCAACAGAAAAAATAACCATCAAAAAATATATTCACCACTCCCTCTGGAGTCAAAGTCCATGGCAGAGCCAGAAAAAGTTCACAATCCACCTATAAGAATACTTCAAAGGCCCACTGCTCCACCAGAAGTGCATCAAAGGCAAGCTCAGAAGAAAAATCCCTTCGTGATTTATAACAGCAAGTATATCCAAGAGGCTAAGGCTAAAGAAAAGGCATTAGATACTACTGCTAAAGTTGATTTACAGCCACATCTGCAACAATCTGTTGCTCCAAACCCGTTTCCATTTCCATCCAGATCTAACACTATGCCTGATGTACTGCCTTGGCCTCCTCAGCCTCTGATGTCGACTCCCTTGGACCAATTCTTTTCCGTCGCCGGATTACGTGAACAAAGCAGTTCAGCTTCGGTACCAACACCAAGTACTCCTCCAAAATCAAGGTTGGCTGCCAATTTCGGAAATACGAATTGGAATTTACCACCTCCAAAGAAGTAACTAATCTATTAAATACTGTTCAAAGATGATATCCAGACAACTTTTTGAAGTATTGATATAAGATTTCAATAGAATATTCATTTAATTGCATAACGTCAATGTATCTTCATAAATCAATGTTTTCAAAGAAATTTAACTGACGGAGAGTTGTGTTTTTGACATTACTTCAGAAAAGATACCATTATAAATATGGAACACTATTTGAATAGAAAAGAGTTGAACACCAACCTTACGTTGCAATACATACTACAGTTTCTTGCATGAAAGGATCATGATATCGCTAACCCTTTCGTTGAATTTACAGTCCTGCCTGATAATAATGTCTCGTTATAAAATACTCCATCATTTTCGAAGTTTATAAAGGATTATTCATAAGGATTTATTTATCATTCACTGTCAGAAAAATACAAGACTCAAACAAAGTATTAGAAAAATTAATTACGAGATTACTTTACAGGCCTCATCGCCCATAAACCATCATTTAAATAATGAACAGTTTCAATCCCCGGCCCTTTGTTGATTTTAGCAATTTCCTCAGTCGATAAGGTAGTTATCCCTACAGCCAATGCATGATTCTTCCCTTCAGCCATCACAGCCACTATTGTATTTTTCGGAACATCTGTCATTCTGGCTCCCTTGGACGTAAGCCCAGGACACATAATGTTGGCTCCACTAAGGACAAATTTAATAGCTCCCTTATCAACTTGCTGATGGGCCAGCATGAATGGATATTTATGAAGGAGCCTCAGCGTTGGAAACCAAGCTCCTTCCCGGTGCTTGAAAAATAACTGCTCTCCGGCTGAATTTATCAAGATTTCCACATGGTCATGACATTTAACTATCCTGAAATTGTCTTTCTTTGGTAATACTTGATCAACATAAGGTTCCAGATCTGGGTACAGTTCTAGGACTTTATTACGGATCCCTTTCTGGACAGAAGACTTCAGTTGTTGAACCCCTGACACGCTTTCCTTCTCGTCAAACTTTTTGAACATCTTTATCTTTCACGAAACACTTCCGTTCTTCAAATTACTTGTTTCGATTCCTGTGAATAAAAAAAACAAGAAATATCACATTTTGATACGATTAATGCCCACCACACGCGGCGAAAGAAAAGGAACTAATACACCATAATGCGTCGTTCAAGACGACAAACAATTCTTGAAGACTTAGCCCTCCGTGTGTCAAAGGTCACGGTCATCTAGGTCATTTTAGGGATCGCAGAGTACAAAGTACGCCAGGATCCCGGAACAACGCCATTTATTGGGTAAAATACTTCAATTTAACCGGATTAACCTTACGCTTTCAAAAAATGAGGTTTGGAACCGTTTTTTGGTCAAAGTTTTCCCGAAGTTGTCCTTTTTCGAGGCCAAGAAAGTCTTAAAAAATATTTACTTTCTGTGGTTTTTAATTTTAAGTTTTAATTTTTAAAAAACTCTAAAACTAAACCATCGTGCGGTTTATTTCTCAAGATTTTGTTTAAAAAACGCAACAAATATGGTAATTTCTCTGTACTTTCCTGAGCGCAACTTTCAACTAACACTTGTTCAGTCAGTCGGATTGACACTTTCCGTTCGGCTTGTTGTTGTTTTTTTTTTGAAGTTTCTACTTTCGAAAATTCGAATGTTTTTTAATCGAAATTGAAATTAGAATTTATAGTTTAGAAAACGCAATTTATGAATGTTTTTGGGTAGTTTTTTGAAAAAAAGTTGATATGTCACTTCGTAAAACGTCTGCCCATTCCCTGGGGAAGAAGCAGCTGAAGGAGAAAGTGGTACAGATTTACGAGCAGTTGATCCAGGTAAAGTCCCGTGTCATACTTTTTTAAAAGCTTATCTGAAAATAGTTGAATTACTAGTAACGCTGATGGTTATCATGAGATGATATGGTGTTATCTTATTAATTCCTTTGTTTTTTTACAGGGCGAAGATCCATCCCTGTCGAACAGTAACTTTTGGGATGAATTCTTTTTGTTGAAACCTAAACCAATAATGTTGGAAGCGGAACTAGCGAAACTGAGGGGAGATCAGTTGCCAAATGTTAAGCCTATTATTCGGTCTCTGTTCACACATTGTGTGGCAGTGTTGAGTGAAACTAATTGTAGTAGCTCTCATTTTATCAAAATATGTAATTCATTCCAGGTGAAATGGGGTTTTTTAAAGTGTTATTATAGTAATTTACAATCGTGTTACTTGATAAAGTCTAACCCTTTTTGTTTATTTGAAATAGACAATGACCGGCCTGGTGGATGGAGTTGTTAAACTTATAAAGACGGAATTTGGGTACGACTTGTTGGACGCTTTGATGGGATTTGAGAACGCGCCTCGTGTAATCAACGGCTTGCTTACGCATTGCTCTACCATCTTGTCGGGTAAGCGAGAGGACAGAAGTTGAATATGTGTGGTAATTTAATTACTAATAGTGGGGGTCGATACTGATGTTTTACAGGAGAGTATCCCAAATGTGTCAAGAAATCTTGTATGCATGCATTGTTGATGATGATGACATCCACGGAAATCCTGTCAAAGAATAAGATTATGGAGTATATAGTCACCAGCAGTAGCTTTCTTGAGAGCATATTTTGGTTGTTGAGTCAAACGGATACTAGAATGGAATTCGGATATGACTGTCTTATAATGTTGGCTTTGCTAGTTAACTTTGAAAAAGATAGACCTAATGACTGTGCTGTGCGATTATCTCTTGTTGATGATCATTTGACGCTAAATGGATATAGCCAGGTTATAACTTTGATTATATTTTCCTTTCTGGTTTTTGCAAGCTTCTTCAGGTCATTTGAAATATTACATTGATTGGTTTAGTCGATTACTGCCGGACTGTCTGAATTCTGTATGCAAAATGTGATGTCAAGCGACAATACGTCTGGCTGGTTTCACTCAATAACATCAATGGTTGGATCGATGTTTGTAACGGATGAGAACTCTAAAAACGAGAGCCTTTGGTAGATTATTCTTAAAAAACTGTTTTTGTGACGTCAAGTTAGAGCAATAATTTTAATGTAAATGACTATGACTGTTTGATTTGTACGCTTAGTGGAACGAAAATTGGACTGTTGATTGCCTTTTATGAAGCTCTGCATCTGAATAGAAATTTTATGACAACATTAGCAAATACTAAGACAGATACTTCACCAAGTAGCACTCTGTCACAGAATGTAACTTCTCCATTGCAGTTACCTCCATCCAATTTGTTAGTGACGTTTTTGGAATACACGTAAGTAGAAGTTGAAGAAATGTTTTATCATTGCGCTTTAAATAC
This sequence comes from Hydroisotoma schaefferi, assembly GCA_034682405.1. Taxonomy (NCBI): domain Eukaryota; kingdom Metazoa; phylum Arthropoda; class Collembola; order Entomobryomorpha; family Isotomidae; genus Hydroisotoma; species Hydroisotoma schaefferi. The sequence goes on along the minus strand of JAQFZX010000953.1, from coordinate 1,282 downwards.
AATAGGTTAAACACTACCAACATGTTGTATGATATCCAAAATGGAAATCAAGATGAGTGTAATTGGTCTTGAAGGTCCCTCATTATGCAGGATGTCAAATCTGAGTCCAGCTCAAATCTGGTTAAACTGTGCTTTATCATTTTAACTTGCATTGCTGAGGATCAGTATGCCAATGCTTTAATGAGCGATCCTCATCTAGTCTTTCGGGTAATGAATTAATTAAAATTATTTGCACAACGCTATAAAAGTCGGTGTATTATAGGTACAAGTTTATTTTTTAAAGGTGCAACTACACCGTGTTCCTATGAGGCATCGGAAAGTTGCAATAGATGCTGGACCTCCGATGCCGTTAGTGTGTCCTCTTATGGGTACGTTAGGACTGAGCGATGCCTTCGTATTTTCTAGAGTAGCATATGAGTGTCCATTGACTATTGACATTGTCACTCCAGTGGTTTCGTTTGAGTTTTAAAATTAAGGAGTTCATTTTTGTAATTGCAGACTTAATGGTAGAATTTCTGATGACTCATTTAACAAAGCGACTTCCTTATGATATCTACATGCAGAGTGCAGGTACCTAGAAGTGTTAGATAAAGTTAATTTTAAAATCAGTAAGGAATGATTCATTCCATAACTGTAATGGTTAACCTTTGAATCTACAGGAATCATTCATCGCATACTGTGTTACCAGAAAAAATCAAGAACAAAAATCAGTTACGATTGGCGTGAGTATATTATCATCATCAATATTGATTGACTTATTCTCAAACGTATGGCTCTAATTCACACTTGCACATTTCAGGTCAATTGTGGAGTGCCTGGTTCACAGTTTTAAAATTTTTGGTTTCCAATGAAGTGTCCTTGTTAAAGAAGTTTGACATATTTTACTTAGCTTTACAAATAGTAAACATGGTGAATCTGTTTATTACTTATGGTGATACCTTTCTACTGACTGCGAACTCATACGATGAGCTGTATTACGAGGTCATTCGATGCCAACAAACATTTGAAGGACTTTATTCCCTAAGTGAGTACCACTGTCAGTAGGGTATCAACGACGGTTCCCACGGTTTAGACGACGGGATATCGTCGTTAGCAAACGACGACTATTCGTCGTCTAACGACGACTTCTCGTCGTCTAACGACGACTTCTCGTCGTTCGTCGTCTAACGACGAGAAGTCGTCGTTAGGAAAATAAATGCAAAATAGAGGTTTGGGACGACGGGATTCCGTCGTTAGACGACGATATGTCGTCGTTTCGCGAGAGTTTTTTTTTTGCTAATTC
>JAQFZX010000952.1:0-39904 GCA_034682405.1 Hydroisotoma schaefferi | reverse complement strand
TGGCCAAGTCGAGTACTTGAATACTTGGCCAAGTATGCCAAGTATCAAGTTTTACCAAGTACTTGTGACATCCCTAATCAATCAGGCTAGTTTTCTCAAGATTGAGCATTCTCCAATGCAAACAAGTGCACAAAATGAAGTTAAAGTAATAATAATAAATTAACTAAACAGCTAAAGCCTAAGATGCTTATCATCATCGTCATGGACGCCCGCCTATGACGATGATAATGATAAGCACAAATGGTCAACTCTAGCATGTATCTGACTGCAAAAACTAATTTCTGACTGAAATGAAAAATATCTACTAAAGAAGATCCCAAGTATGCTCTATGTAGCTTCAATGTTTTTTTAATTCTACATCTTCTCCAATCTCTCTTTAACTTCTTTGAATTTATAATTGAGCTTTACTCCACACAAAGCACTATTTTTTGCATATTCGGTAATTAATTGGAACGTGCCTTAACAACGTACAAAATCTAAAAGGTTTATTAATATCCTGCAACATTTAAACTGTTAAATTCTCTTAAAAATAACCCTTCTTCCCATATTTACTATATTCCCAGTCGAACTATACAAATTGATGGAGACATTAACCTTGCATCTGCATCTGCATCTGCATGATTTATTGATTAAGATAAGTAAGGTAAGTACCTAACCTAGTAAGAATCAAGGTACAAGATAAAGATCACTTTCCATAAACCCCCCCCCCCCCATCTTATCATCCATGCACATTAGCTGATAAGCCATGGGCTTATCCCCTACTTCTGCCTATCAATCTCCTCACAATCTCATCTTCCCGTTTGCAAATTCTCATCTCATTTCCCTTTGAAAGATGCATAATATAATAGGGTTGAAACGGAATCTAATCTACTAAACGACTCTTCTGAACCTTACCATCATCCCTTTAAGTTATCCTTCTAAAATGAATACTACTACAGAGGGATAAGGGATCCACTGACAGGAAATATGCTCATTTCTCGGATATTTACACTTTTACTACCCAGATTTGTAATTAAACAACGGCGATATATTAATAATTAATAATAAACAGATGAACAGATCCCCAATACTGTAATCTACCTCAGGTAAAATTATAACGGCTTCAACTAAATAACCTCATTAATAAAAACTTTGTAAAAGTTTACATTTCTAGCAGTAAAACTGAACTGTATTTCTGTTTTTAACCCCCCCCCCCCTGGTCAATTTACTAACGCTTTTTTTGACACAACAAGACAGTAAATAAGGTTTATATAAAAATGTCGTGATTTTTAAGGTATTTAGCTATTCCTCCAGAGGGGCGTAGTTGTAATTAAAAGGAAACTCTACACGGAATTAAAAATTAAGAGTTTTAACATAAAAGTCACTTACCGTTTGGCAGGCCCCAATTAAAAGGATCTACTATCTACTCTCCGACTTTAGGTCGAATGAAGGAAGTTGTTTGGTTATTTCCAACAAACGGAATGTCAGAGGATCAGTAATTCATGATTCTTCTAAAATTGATAATTGACACTTAAGTAGCCGAGGATAGAGGATACTTGGCGTTAGAAATACACAAGTTCATATATTATTATTTATTATTTATTATTAACATGACGAGAGAGAGGAATAAGAAAGAGAGTAGCATGGTCTACAGACAATTTAATTCTGTATAAAAGTAAAAAAAAGAGCATATGAAGGAAGGTAGTAGAGTAGAATCCCAAAAACCCTCCTGAGTAGAAACTGCCATATGGATGGCTAATCGTTCCTCCTAGGATTGTGGGAACCTTTGCTACGATGAGTGTAATAAATATGCTGGTTTTTTATAACATGTTGCATGCATGTGGGTGGGTGGCTGTCACATTGCATAGACAAAGTTCTACGTCTCTTTGTCAAAATCCGTGTTTTTTTGCATTAAAATTAATTCAGTATTCCTACTAGAGCTAAATTATCAGGGCTACTCGGCTACTATTAAAAAAAGAGCATGGGATTTATTTACCCGTAGATAGGGCTTGTAAAACAATCATTAAATAGCAAATAGTATCATGTCTATTCTGTAAAGTGTAGCTAACCGCATGACCAAGACCTTGTTTCTTGGAATAAAAGGAAAAAACGGTATTATTATATTAGGGGTGACGTCGACGTTATTGCTTACTGGGACTGAACTTATCGAAGGGAATAAGATACTTGGCAGTATTGCTGAAAGATAACCGAAAATTGCAGAAGGAAAGGACAGAGAATGAGAGCTAAACAAAATTGAGATTTTTTATTTGTTCACGTTATCTTTTTCATAGCAATTATTTGCTTTTATATGACTTGTCCTGTTGGGTTACATTTTTGGCTTTTCATAGTTCTTTTTTTATGCATGAAACATACCTAATTGATTTAATGTTTTTCGGTTTATAACTGGATTAGGCTCCCAGATAACTTTATTTTAGTCTGCGTAGCCTGGCTGTATGGTTTTGAGCGTTAGGTGCTTATACATATGGACTATAAGTTTGTTTTGTAAACCCTTTTGGACTTAAAATCAGTGGTTACAGGTGGTATTGGAGAGGGGATAATATTTATATAGGGGCATATCTGCTATTGTAGGATTTAGAGTGGATTATTTTAGGTATCGAGACATTCGATATTGCAAAGGCTTGAAGGCGACGAGTTAAGTTAACTTTTTGCAAAGCGGCTTTTAAAATTGCGATTTACTACAATAAATAAATATATACTCTTTCACAATACGAAGGCAATTTACGATTCATATTATATAAACAATAGAGAGGTTATAAAATAAGAAATTTGACGTGATAAGCAAGTAGATTTTTGATGATGATTGCCGATGAAGATATTAACTACTCACACCCGAGTGATATAGCATTAATACGGCCACAAGGAAGTAGTATATCACTACAGGTCCAAGTTGCATGTAGTTAGACTTGTCAACTGCTACTATAGTGTTACCTCCCAAGATTTTGATTGCAGCTGAAATGAATGATAAAAATGACATTTGAAGACCTCCTTACAATGAAAGTTCATTGCACTACATACACTATCATATAGAGACAAAATGCAATACCGAAAGAGGACCAAGCCCCTGCACCAATGGACAGAAGAAATCGGAAGAAAAATGTGCCTTTTAAAACTCCAAATAGACCCATGATTTCAAACAGAGAAACAGCAATTGCAAGAGGACCGAGGCAATATCCAAGAACGCAAATGCATTGAAACATAGATCTAGAAATAATTAAATATTACTATCAACATAAGTATAAATTATCGTAATGTTTAGTTGGCATTAATCGAAAACAAACGTAAATAGCTCTTTGAATTCAAAGAATTTAGCAACTCACGTTGAGGCTTTGTTCACAACAACTTGAAAATAAGTCAGCACTCCAGTTCCAATGCAAACCAGCAAAAAGAGTTCTGTAAATTGATATCCAGATGAATCATCACTTAACCCTTGCAGCATCCTAAAAAAATATGTCCCACAAACATTTTAATTGATCACATTACAATGAATGAAGCAACATAATTTTTGAAGGTAGTTATACGATACGAAGATACAAATAGAGAATAACTTACAAACCAATATAAGTACTCAGAATTAAAGGTCCCCACAAGTCCCCTAGAATGCATAATACCCCGATACACTTATTCCTACCAATAAATTCCTTTTACATTCCACAAAATTATAATCATACTAGCCCCAACTAACATTCTTTCATCAGCAAGTTTTTGGATTGGTTTGGCAATAATGCCCCCAATAGTTTCTGCCCCACGGCTTTCAGGTCTCGGGTCTAAAACACAATTTGTAAAACTTAAGAATACTCAAGGACACAATAGCCCTCATCTTCCCAAACAAATTAAAACTTAGGATACGAATAACGAATAACTTACAACAGTGATCAATATAGGTTCATCCAAAGTGTTATAATCCCCATCTACGGATTCAGTATGTGCATTACCTTGACCAGGAACAATAATATCTCCTTCTAATTGCAAATTCAGCTCAGTGTCCGAATTCATATCTTTAACGCTATGCTGAAAATATGTAAAAGTTCAAGAATTTAATTCATCTCTCTCCACCAACCTTGATGATTATAAAATAAATCAGGTAAATCACAATAATCCCAAAAATAACAAAGGCTTGTAGCAGAAGCCAAATGAAATGATGACATACCTCAGGACTGATATTTACGGAATGAATTCCAGGAGTTTGCATGCTGCTGAAAATATTACCATGAGATTTATCCATTACTTTCCTCAACCTTTAGAGAATGCTACCAATCAACCAACCGTATAAAAGTGTCCGCTATCTCGTTCCCTTTCTACCTTTACCACAATCCTCCACGATACTCTAACAACTTTTATAGAAATTCCTCAGATTCTTCACAATTCTAAAGGTAAACATGCAAAATTCTTAACCAAAATTCTTCATTTTTAATTATTTCCATGTGATGTACGCAGATAAGCTCAACTTACTCAGACTTCTGGTCCTGATGGACATTTATTATTCACAAACAAACAGCAGCAAACCCGCATTAATCCTCCTTCCAGTTTCCAATAATTCATGTAAAGTTAACGGCAGTTGGACTAGGGGATATTATTATTTTTTTACGGCCGTATTAATTAAGCGGTCAGACGGTCGGTCGGGATCTCGGGATAAAAATATGGACAAGTGCAGCAGCCGCAGCACTTTTTACTAACTTTTTACTACTAGATTGTGAGAATTGTGAGATTGGGAGATTGGTGGATGTGTCAACTTATTTTTAAACCCTGCCAACTAAAACCTCCCGCTACCTATTCTACCCTTTCTATGTCTTGCTGAGTTGGAATCATCAACACGGCTAAAAAAAAGGTAAAGAATAAGCATTAAAAGCATGGATTTGGGGTGTACTTTGCAGCATCAACTGACTCCGTTGGTTCCAGTTGTGTTGTATGTTCTCATGACTTGAGTGAATAGGAGTATTGAAGGTGTTGGTTTACGTATGGTTAGAGTATTATACAAACAATTCAAGTAGAGTATGACATTGTTAAGTATGGTCTAAAAGGATTGAAGGTTTAACCAAAAACCTAATGTAGTAAGGTAGGCCTCTTCTATGGCATTCTATGATGGGGGCTACTGAATCGTAAAAAGGCATTTTGTATATTGAGTATTTGTTTAAAATACAAATTTACCGTCTGCAGCTAGACCCTAATTGCTATTGATAACTGGGTAAACTGTATTTTTGTTAAAATGACTTACAATTTTACCGTTTGCAGGGCTATTATATTATTGGAGGTATTTCTCAACCTGCTAGAGAGGGGATGGAAATCCCCGATATGGCAGCCGGCAGCTGGGTTTTAATCACAAAAGAATACAAAAGCGGTGAGAAGTTCATATTTTTTTATGTGTACAACTAAAAGAAAAGTAAATTTTAACTAAACAAGCCGAGAGTAAGTTATTCATACCGTAGGCGTTGTCCATTAATGATGTCACGCTTGAGAGGGGGGGGGGGGCGGTCTGGGATTGCGTGACAGATTGCGATGGCCGTTCCCATAATATATAACATAGAAGGCGGCCATCTTTTCCTTGACAGGGGGAAGGGGGGTTTCGAAAAAGTCAAATTTTACTTGACATCATTAATGGACTCACTATGCAAAAATTAAGCTGGGGTATCTAACCTAATATCCTAACATTGCAAGACAGGAAATCTCAATCCTAACATTGCGAGATAGGAAATCTCAATCCTAACATTGCGAGATAGGGAAGAGAAGCTATTTTTTATCGTGGTAAAATAAAGGATGGGATGAGGTACATAACTACTACAAACCTTGACCGATTTTTCAAATAAAAGGTATGCAAATTGAAGTTAGCTCAAAGTGGGTGACGTTAGAATGTCAATAATGGCATTCGCCCGGCATCACTGACAGACTTGAAGACTAGTGTCAAATAAACTGCACATTTCCGAATGTCAGCATCCCACTGACCTTTTTACGGCTCCGTAACAAAGTGCATTTAGCAATATCAGTGGTATCAAAGATCTATCAGTGGTAGCAAGAGGATATAGTAACTAAAAAGGGTTGGATTAGTGTGGTTTCGTGGTACTGGATGCGTAGAGTCCGTTGCGCGGAGTTTGATCGCGGTGTCTGGATTCTTTGTGCCATTCCTGGCATACCAATCCCAGAGTTGCGCCTTGTCCCATCCAAATCCAAATTCCAATCCTCAACATCATCATCCGCCACTTCTACTGGCTACTGCACTCTACTCAGAACTCAACTATTAGAGCACCAAGCAGCCCTACTCTAGTCATTTTTGAAAATGGCATGACTCTTTTAATCATAAAGCCATCCAAAAAACTTAACAAGGGGCCAACAAACAAGAAAAGAAACTGGGCTTTTTTTTTGGAGGACAATATTTCCCATAAAGATTATCACTATTATTCCGTATTTTGATTCAAGAAAGATTATATTTTATTGCTGGCCTTTAGCTAGCCATCCATGCAGTATTTAACCAGTGATTGAAACTCATTAAACTTAGGTCTTCACTTTCTATTTTATTAAAAAAAGCCACATTTATTACGTTTATTATTATATCGTAATCTAGAAAGATTTTGGCAAATTACATTACATTTTGTTGCGTAGAATAGAAGAAACGAAACTTAGTTTTTTTTATTTATAAAATTCAAGCACAGAAATCACCACAGCTTAGAAGACAGAGAGAGACAGACTCTAAAAAGTATTTGGTCCGGTTATCCGGTTATAATTTCCAAAAGTAGGAACAAGGAATAGGAATAGGAAGTATGTCTAGTAAAGTTTAGTGTGGATGTAAAAAAAAAAGGAAGAGGAAAGTGGAATTAAAACAAATATCATCTCAAGGAAGTAAATGGATTCGTTGAGATAATAATGTAGCATTTGAAGAAAGAAAGTCAAGTGGTTTTTGGTGAATTTGATGAATTAAACAATATCAGCAAAACTGGATGTGTTTTTGAGTGAAATTGTGTCCTGGAAATTAGTTTAAACGAGTGAAATTATATTATCGTGTTTTGAAACAGAAAGCACACTTTCGGGTTTTTAAATTATAGTAATAATTGGAGGGAAGTGTCCCTGACGGCAATCCATCATCATCATCATCCCAGCCAATATAAGGGTAACGGGTAGTTCTGTTCTAATTACTTGCATAAAACGTGGTTTTTAGAAAGTTATGGTTATTTTGTGGTCGAATGTGGATGTTTGTCCAACAAATAACGTGCACTTTACCTAAGTTTGTAACTTTAAAAGTGTTTCATTCAACTTTTATTATTACAAGCTGGTTGTTCGTAGATGGACTGGAGGAAGGAGGACCTAAAACACCTAATATTATAAAGAAGAAAGGTTCTGTGACTCATCTAAAGTGTAAAATGTTGTTAGTCTGAAAGATGAAACGGAGAGGTTGGTGGATGGAGATTGGAGTTTCCTATCTTGAGATATGAATAAAAGGGACCAAAGGAAGAAAGATGTTGTCATCATCTCGTGTCATTTAGTAAAAGGGATTTCTCTAACATTATTATAATATGATGACTTTTGGTAGAGCTAGGTAGGTATACTTGAATGAAGGAAGAGCAAGAGTTGTCGGGTTTTTTAGAACAACCCTTCTTCGTCCCATTGAACATGGTCAATAATACGGATAATTGTTTTATAGAAGTAGTATATTAGTATAGTAGTATTATTATTATTATTATTATGCAGATAAATTAATATTTCTTTCTTCATCATCATCATCATCGGTCCGTTGTTCTTTCGTGGTTGTATCTTGCGTCTGCATATCCCTCACCTCTGCTCTTTTTAGCATATCTAGTCCTTGTCGTTCATGGTTTGATCCCGTAGTAGTAGTATTGGAGCAGTAGCATTTGCATTGGTTGGTAGTAGTAGTTAGTTAGCCGGGTTGAGTTAGTAGTAGTAGCGTAAGTTGGAAAGGTAGACATGATTACGTCTTGAAGATCATCTGGTATTAAACAAGTAGTAGTTAGTTAGTTAGTAGAGGTTACGTTTTTGGTTTGTAAGTGGTGGAGATGGAGTTTTAAAAGTTCACAATGGAGAGAGGGTTGGGTTTGATTCAAGTTGTTCTGTCTGTATCTCTAAATCCAACTTATCAACGTGCGTTGCTGCTGCATCTTCTCCAAAGACTCTATCCTCTTTCTTAAGACGGACAGAGTATAGCCCAACTCCTTCCAAACTTCATATTCTCTAAAAGTGTATGACAAAAGGGAAATGAATTTTTTAGATGTTGGTGAGGGTGGCTTGGTCGCTTGTTGATGGTCGTTAGCGGTTGTGGCCGGAGGCTCATAGCCTAGCTCCCTCCCTGCTTTCTTGTGAACCGGTTGAGCTAAAAACTAAGGACTAACACCTGTTGTCTTTGCCTGGCTTCATTCTGTTGGAAGAAGAACCTCTTAGCCGTTGTCGTCGTCCTAGTCTAGCTAACGATCCTTATATTACTCCTTGTTCTGCACGGAGTTCTGCTAGAAAAAGCAACTCTACTACCTGTGTACCTGACTCAATGTTGTCAAATCCTGATCATCTTCCTCACCCTCCTTGGATACTAAACCTACCTGCCTAGGCTATGTATAAAATAAAGTGGACTCACTCAAACTTCTTTCTCAGGCCTTTTTACTTGCTTAAACTCCCTTCTTGTTCCTCGGGTTTTTACTGCAGACCTATGCTAGTAGTAGTACTTCAATTTCAATCACCTTACTTTTACAAGTTCCTACTTAGGAACAACATCTTCCTTCGTTTTTATATATATTATTTTTATTGCATGCAGCCAGGGGAAGACTTGGTAGTATTGCTTCGTAAGTTACGTTAGTAAACACAATGGAGAATACCCTTTTTGTAAACACACATCATTATAAAGTTGCTTATATATTATTCTGTGAGTTAGCAAGGGAGCAGGTTGTTCTCTCAAGAGTTCCCTAAGTCTTTCTTATTCTTTCTTCCTGTTGCTGTTGCATCTTTCTTCTGTCCGAAAAGAAGTGATTGCTGCATGAGGATCAGTTAGGAACATGTACACTACCAAGAAGACCACTAACCAAAAATACTATTACTATAGGATACCTCAACTTTTTCTGTTCAGTCAGACCCTGGCAGTTGTCTTTGATTACAGGCTAGTTCACTGTTGTTCACTCCAGAAGAGGATAGTGATTATTTCCATTGTTTCATTGTACTTATTAAGAGAAATATCTAGACTGGAGAGAATAATTAAAAACGGTGGATTGGCCAAATAGCTGTAAAATTAATAGCTGGCTGGACAAGAAGAATTTAATATTCCGTTCAAGTCAGAAAGTGAGAGAGAGAGAGAAAGGGAATGTTAGTTTAATCTTAATCGAATTATATTTATGATAATAAACAGCTAATTTACTTATTTTGCTTAATCCTTGTGAATAGAGTTTTGTGACGTGTGCCCAAGAAGGTTTTAAGCTCATCTTGGTCTTAATAGTTGGACAGTTGGTTTGATAAGAAGTTTGTGCTAGAGTTTTAGTTTTAGTTATTCTTTCGTTTAACTTACAAGGATATCAAGCAGGACAGGTATATAAGAGTGGATGATAGTGAAATGACAGTCTCAAACCCGAACAACATCCTTTCATTCACTCGATTATTATCAGTTGGTGTTGATCTAGGTACTATTTACATTTACTGGAGTGTGTTATCATCGTCCATACTCTGGCATGTGTATTGTGTGTTGTTATTTCATTAAAACAGAGTGTGCCATATTATCTTCTTATTGTTTGATGAGCTAATGTTTCAAATTAGAATTATTAAGAGTTAATATTAATCCAAAAAAATATTTTGATTTTACATGTGCACAACTAATAAAGTTAAAGTTCGTCAGTTCATTTAGTTGTTTACTTTGGTTCATATGATCCGAGTAAAAGTATTTCAAGCCTTGTAATTTGTCTATTTAGATATAGGGAACTAGTATTGTGTATTAGAAGTATTGTATTAGAAGTAGAGGTGAAGGTAGAGTGTGTTTTTCTGCAATAAGGTTTCTATAAAAGCTTTCAAAATTCACAAACTACTCTTAAAACGGCACCCTCCTCCGGACCAACTCCTTCCGGATCCAGGTAAATCAAAATCAAAAACATATCCGGGCTGAAAGTACTCGACATGTTCACATAAACTCACCTAAATCTAGTTGGAAGGAACTGTATAGCGCTGTAGCATATATTCCTTACTTTACTGTCTGTCTGTGCTCACTTTTAAAGTAGATGGACAGACAGTCCCAGTCTCAGACAGTCACATAGTAAAGTAAAGGGGTGAACAATAAAAGGGTTTGATAGAAGGGCATCATTATTTAAGTAAGAGGATACTTAGGGTAGTAAGCTAAATGTACGTATGCTCAGTCAGTGAGATTGTAGTAGAGAAGAACGGACGGTGTAAAAACATGTATAAACGGCCGGACGATGGAGAAAGGTGAATAAAAGATAGATGCTGTTTTGTTGGATGCAGGTAACGAATGCAATAGTAAGTAGTACCACTTAGATGGAGATGATTATTATGGAAGGAACCAAACGTAAAACGTGGGGAACAGTTTTGGATTGAAGCATGCATTGCATGCATGGAGTAAGAGTAAAGTAGTAAATACGTTAGCTGAAGTATCAGAAAAGATTTTTAAGGGCAGGAGCCGTTCTAGGTTCTAGATGTTTTGCATTGCTGGGGGAACCCCTTGTTGCATGTATCTATATAGGAAATAGTATTAAACCGCTTTAAAATAAGCAGTAGCTGGTTTAAAAGTTTAGCTAGCGCTGCGTTGGTCGGGTTTTGTTTGGGTCTTGAATAGATAGACTTATCCATGGTGTTGTTGCTTCCCTGTTCACTGTATGATATTATAGGCTTCGGGGTCTAGGCTTTCTTCTGGACTTATTCGTGAGATTATTCCTGTCCAGAGTATTATATTCAACAAACAGCAACTTCATAATAATAGCAAAATAAGTGGCAAGTGGTGGTGGAAAGGCCCTTGATTCCCTGCCCTAGTAGCTAGCTGTTACGGTTACGAATAGAATATATATAAAAAATTTGAGACTGAGGAAGGTTTAGAAAGAGGGGTTTAAGGGAATGGGATTTTAGTATTCAGCAGAGTTGATAGTTCCTGGTCCCTTATCTGTTTTTATCTCTTGTGGATTATTATTACACACGGATCTCTTGTAGAAAGGAACAGTGGCACTAGAAAGGCATCGCAACAGTCACAAAGTCAGACCTTAGTTAGAAAGTAGTACTTCCTCTTAGGCTTAGGCGTAAAGCATAAGCATATGCTAAAAAACATACTAAATGCTGTTTCATAGTTTTAGAGGGTTTAAACTTAACTACTAAACAGCTAGCCTGATTAGCATAGGTTAGCTTACCTTTCTTTTAGTGGTATTGCACTGCAATAGGCAATTGTTTTCTTTTCGTACGGGATTTATTTTATTCGTACCAGTAAAGATGTGTTTTTAACTCTGCTACACTACACTGAGATTTATCAAACACGAGCAAAGCTGTGTAAAAGTATGCTATGACTAGTAAGTAGGAAAGAATTATGACTTAATTTCAAAGCAAACTTTTTACCTATACTGGCTAGAAGTTAATTAGTAAATTCAGAATAGTTATGTACTGTACTGTTTACTACTGCTCAACTGTTGCATCAGTCACAAGCAAAGCTGAGCACAGGCTTGAATTTAAATTTTTACTGTATTCCATGCCGTATTGACATATATGTATGTTAATGGTAAATAAAAAGATTTCTTGTAGGAGTAACAGCATGTTTTATAGAATCACTCTGCTCTTTCTTGGCCAGGAAAGTTTTTTTTGAACGTACGAACGAGTAAGACAAGTCGCTGCAAAGCGATAAGTATTAAATAGAAGTGGAGGGTAAAATAATGTGCCACACTGACTGGGCCCAACTTGTACCTGGTTCGATGTGCATCATCATCCTCATGATCCCTTGAGCTTGCTTGGCTTGATGATGATCATTCCTGGTTTACCTGCTTGGACCAACCACAAGAAGCAGCAATATGTATATATAATAATACTAAGTTTAAGAGATGAGATGTGATGCATGCACAGGGAAGATGTACATCACTTCAATGCTCGTTTTTCTCATGGGCAGGTAGTAGTAGGTCTTCGTCTAAGATGCTTAAATAATGCTTACCTTACTTTCTTGCATTGAAGAAGTACCCATGAGCAACAAAAAAAATCCCCAGGGTCGACTGATTTTGTATTGTGCATGTAGTACCATCCAGCCATGACGTAGTGATTCAGTGCACTGTGTAATTACAATATTCCGTAAGAATATGATGATGATGAACGTTCATTTTATGTTTTCCAGAAACCCAAGTTGGTGACACGCTTCAAGGTATCAAACTGTCTTCCCCTTGGACTCCAAATTCTGCCCCCGCTCCGGACACAAACGGAGCGGGGAGTGACCGGAGTCTTGATGTCAGCGATGTAAGTTATTTTAATTATTTAACGCTATTAAGTGCTTTTCAAAATGCAAATAATACCATGTATTACAGTGGTGAAGTTTTATGTGATGTAAGTCACCAACTGGTAGGGCTGTTTCGAAGAAAGTGTACGAATTTCTTTGTAGTAAAAAAAACTAAAATTTCCATAGGACGACAAGGATTTATCATCTTCAGATGCCGAAGGAGTTTGGAGTCCTGACATAGAACAGAGTTTTCAAGAAGCCCTTGCAATATACCCTCCTTGTGGAAGGAGAAAAATTATTTTATCAGATGAGGGGAAAATGTACGGTAAGTGAGGACAATCGTAGTGATTGATTTTTTAAAACCTTTTTGCCTGCTTGCTAAGCCAACTGAGTCATATATTTGCATGATAAGACTGGACAAAATACAACTGCTTCTTGCATCCATTCAAAGGGACATAGGTTACAAGCAATCCCCGTTTACAAAGCAAACTCCTAACCTCTTACGATAAGTCACAAGTCTCGCAAACTGGTGAAAGGAAACCCATTCTTCACCAATTTGGTCGTTCTATTCTTTCCCATTAAACGTAATGCTGTTATTTAGTCGGAAAAAGAATGTCATGGCCTTTCTTTAACTTTCTTTGCTCTGGTCAAACTAGAAGAATACACTTTCTTTTTCATCTCGTTCTTTGCTTGGATGAGAGTTCATAGGGTTGGTTTTGTTATATTTCCCATAGTGTTTCCAAGAATTATATATATTTTTCAAGGAGAAGCAGAGTTATTTGTGGCACCTCATAGACCATGTATAGGTGGACGGAAGTTCAGGAAGATCCGTTTTGATGTTGAATATATCCCATTCTGTGTACAGTAGTGAGCAACTAATTGAACATTCTTGGAATAGTTTAGCCGGGATATCGCCATGGATTCCCCCCTCCTACCTCCCTTCTCGGGTGATTTGTGGAATCGACCGACAGATTCTCGGCTCTAAGTCCGTGTCTACCGTTGAAATATAATGCTACCCCATTCACTTCACAGGATGACTAGAATCGCATCTGCCGAATCTGCTTTGTCTATCCAATACACACACTATTAACTATTCTCTGAAATAAATGCTTTCTTTACGACAAGCAACCACTGCTAGTTTAGATGGCTCTTGCTATTCATATTCATGTTGTTGTTGCTTTGTTTTGTTTGATCTTACTTACTTACCATGGATGTATAGTAGGAAGGATTTACCCATGGACCAAGTATTTCTTGCGGATCTTACTATTCGTCATCCCATTCTATCCTATCCGGGCTCCTCAACTTTGTCTCCTCGACTTACTACAGCTTTCATATGATTATTTTCCTTCATAATTTAATCCGTTAAAATTAATAACAAAGCAGCACAAGAATAATGACTCCTTTTAACAGCTCTAAGAATTGGATAGGATATATATTCGACACCTTCGTTATAAATGTTCACTCAAAATGTAGACTAATAAATGCAGTTTCGTCTTCGCCGTATTCCGGGGGCCAAGAGTTGTCCGTCTGTAGTTTTTCAAATACCAACACCCTCCTGTCCGTGGCTTGGCCAGGAGGGTATCGGGGTCGGAATTTTCTGGTAGCCAAGGGGATGAAACCTAGCAAACACCAATTGAGGTAATAATGCCAGCTAACGTTGACCTTAGGCGGAATGAAGAGAATTCAGGAAATGTTTAAGGGAAGGATTTAATGCAAAAAATAATATTTGCATAGGTATTTTTCGCCTGTTGACTCGTTAGATTAAATGTATATGCATTTTGCATCTGTAACGGTATGTGTAAAATTTATTGTAGTCATTTACCGAATAACAATGTCCTTTATTCTGTGTACTGCTCAAGGTGCTTGCACTTCCTTTATCTCAGTGTGAACTTCTGGGTGCATGATTCCAATTTTGACTCAGTTGGCTTGAATTCGCTTTGGACTCTTATATTTGAAACAACGAGCAATAAGACTCAATTTTTGTGGTTTTTACAGGAAGAAATGAGTTGATAGCCAGATACATAAAATTAAGGACAGGGAAAACGAGGACGAGAAAGCAAGTTAGTTCGCACATACAAGTTTTGGCTAGAAGAAAAATGCGAGAAATCCAAGCCAAGTTAAAGGTGTGTCAATATTTTTGTCAAAATTATGAAGTAATTTTTG
This sequence comes from Hydroisotoma schaefferi, assembly GCA_034682405.1. NCBI lineage: Eukaryota > Metazoa > Arthropoda > Collembola > Entomobryomorpha > Isotomidae > Hydroisotoma > Hydroisotoma schaefferi. The sequence goes on along the minus strand of JAQFZX010000952.1, from coordinate 25,359 downwards.
TCGAAATTATGAAGTAATTTTGCATACTTTGTTGGCAATGTGACTGACAATTCTATCTTTCTAAGCAAAATCAGGATCAACAGGCCAAAGAGACTCAAAAAGCGCTACAAACAATGTCATCCATGTCCAGTGCACAAATCGTGTCTGCCACAGCCATGCACAATAAAGCGGCAGCTGCAGCTGGATTAGCCATAGGATTAGGTGCCACAGTCCCTTATCCTGGAGCGGTAATTAACTATTTTTTCAGCCTTTGATATATTTCTAGCTGAGTACATGGTGTGGAAATTGTATATGCATATGTTGCATTTTCTAGTTTTGGCAAGCCGGTCTCCAACCTTCTTCGCAAGAGTAAGTTATTATTTATTATAGTTATTGTTTGTTATTTAATTAGCGTTGCGTTGAAGTTATAGTTTTGAAATATGAGTTTAATTTGTTTTTAGTGTAAAACCATTTGCCCAAGTTTATGGAGGCCCGACCGGCGGAAAAGCTCACCCTGCTGGAAACGGAAATGGGGCCCTTGATGTCGTATCTGGTCCTCCTAACTCAACTTGGGAAGGACGAGCCATAGCCACCCATAAATTATGCCTGGTAGAATTTTCAGCTTTCATGGAGCAGCAACGAGATCCAGACACAGTAAATATTATACGCTTTTTCCTACCCGATCCACCGAAAGTTGAAACATTGATTTTAAAATTTTTTAATTGGGGGATTAATTTTTTTACAGTATCAAAAGCATCTCTTTGTTCACATTGGACCGGTTTCCTACACAGATCCTGTACTTGAAGTAGGTTTATATTAAGGTTGATTTTGAGGTGAGACTAGAAAGTGAAGTCTTTATTAAATGCATTTCTTATCTTTGTAGTCTGTGGACGTTCGACAAATTTATGACAAGTTTCCGGAGAAGAAAGGTGGCCTAAAAGAATTATATGACAAAGGGCCACAAAATGCCTTCTTCCTTGTTAAATTCTGGGCTGATCTCAACTCTAATATCCAGGATGAAGCAGGAGCGTTCTACGGTGTTACAAGCCAGTAAGCTTAATGTTTCTAAAATATGATATTAGATATTGTACATTTAAATTATGGTTAGCACATCAAGATATTTTATTTGCGCCTTATAGATATGAGAGCAACGAGAGTATGACAATTACTTGCTCCACCAAAGTTTGCTCTTTCGGTAAGCAAGTAGTGGAGAAAGTAGAAACTGAGTACCCACGTTTCGAAAACGGTCGTTTCGTGTATCGTATTCATCGATCTCCAATGTGCGAGTACATGATTAACTTCATTCACAAATTAAAGCATCTTCCAGAGAAGTATATGATGAATAGTGTATTGGAAAATTTCACCATACTGCAGGTAGATGTTCATTATCTAAAAATATTGATTGTTCATGTTTTAAATAGCTAATTTATTTTATATTGCTCCAAAGGTTGTGACTAATCGGGAAACGCAAGAAACTCTTCTATGTATAGCTTACGTATTTGAAGTATCATCTTCAGACCATGGAGCGCAGCATCACATCTACAAGTTGGTTAAGGAATGATGATGTAAAAAATATCATTACAATGGTCAACAATAACTTTATGTAAAACGACTGTGAAGGTCTTGAGCGATCGTAAAGCATCAAGAAATTAATCAGCTAAAAATTTTCGTCAACTTTTTTCATCTAAAACACATGTTATCTATAGATCAAAGTGCCTTCTCTTTACTCGACTAGATCCTTATATACATGTCTTCATTATATGCAGAATAATCACAGATTTTAGTATTCACTGATTTTTGATTTTTTTTGGCAATCGATTATTTGGGTAGTCTCTGGTGTAATATTGAATCCTAGTCTGGAGGGGAAAGCTTACTTGTAGTTTTCCTCTATCGTTATCAAATTATATTTTGATGGTGTCAATCATTGCAAGTTTTAAAAAGTTATTTACGGACAACCCTATACATAGTGTGACTCAACAACAAAACTCATACAATTGTACTGTACTCTCATTCGTCAATGTAAGTATGACTATGTGCCAATAGATCTTATTTATTAGCTATTGTTGGTACGGTTGACGGTGTCTGTCAGTCAGTATGTGACTTAAAGCTTATCCATATCAAGATTTAGTTTGATACACTTTTAATACATAATCATTATCGTGTTGTGTCTAGAAAACGTTTGAGTAACTTTAGCTTTTGAATGATCTGTGTGGATAACCTCTTCATGATGGGAGAGGGGACTCCTATCATGAACAGTTTTAGACCCCTGAATTCTCAAATTTCTTTATGGGGTCACACAACAAGAATGAGCTATTATTTCTCATTCATATATTATTGGATATACCTACCTATCATTCAGTACTGGTTATAAACAACGTAGTATTAACTCTTTACTCACCTGCTTTCAAAATAGATAAGTATATTATATTTAATGTTAAGTAACAGCTAACTAAATCGCGAAATGCTTCTTTTCGTGCAGCTGTTTCCTGAGTCATGAACTCTCTGTATCCTTTCAATTTTGTAAGTTGGAAATAAAACCAAAAAGAAGAGTAATCACAGAAACTGATTTATTCAATGAATCAATGAAAATTTCAAAAAGTGTACGATTTGCTGCCTACGATTTATTTAGTAGCTACCGTTAAGGCGTACCAATGTTTTTCATATGAATTTACTCCCCAGCCGAGTTATGAATTTTATTTTGATATTAATCGAATCCGATGCCAATTGAAATGAATCCCGGACACTTCATAGTCACTGATTCATCGTGCCCATCGTACCCATACATCGTGTTATATTTCATAGCTAAGACCATTTTATCGCAAGGGCGTTTCATTCTCATATCTTATGCATGACAGACATTTTGACGCGAGTGGGATCAGTAATGATAACGAAGTTTAGCGCATTTTCTTAGTGCGGTAAATGTCGGGTGAGTCGTGGAGAACCTTGCGACAATGCAAACGTTAACGGTTTATTCCATTTTCATAAAAGTAGCTGGATTTATTGTGCTAGAGCTTCCGTAACTGTTTCTGCGCGAAATCCCTACGCTTAGTGCGATTTGGTCGATCCATGAAGGAGGAAAGCATTAATTATGGCATGGCTAGTCCAAATATGTATTTAAATCACACCTGATTATGCATGAAAGTACTTAAAGTCGAAAGTACGCATAACGGCCGGCATACTCATTCCCATTTCCCATATCCCTGGCAGTCAACCATACCCCCCCCCCCCCACTCTAGCCGCAGTCATACGATGCTTTTATTTATATTTTGTTTCTTTATTGAAGGGTCATGAAAATGAGATCCATTAAGTAGCCTCGTATACAAACTTCATAATTACAGAAATAGGGGACCTAACTAAAAACTTTTTAGAAATATTCGTAGAGCTGAAAAGTTTCGGGTAGCTGTTGGATTTATTACCATTAGCAGTGCTACTTGGTTCAATAGAAGTACTTAATTGTCTTTTAAATAATGAGGATGGAGATGCTGTATTGATTTTTAACTTTTCAGCAATACATTCGTATCAGCATCATTACACATATACATCAGTGATTAATACATTTGGGGTGAATCATGCCAAAAGTAGGAATTTAATGTAAAAGTTATGGAGCATTTTTTTCACCGGTCTCAATCTCAAACTGCTCGAACGACACTCCAATAAAAGATGAGTGTGTGAAACCGGTGTAAGAATATTATTAGTTTAGTAAGGACTATTTTCGCTCCGGAATTCTTTGCAGTTGTAACCAAGTTAAAAATACATGTCCCACGCACAGGATAAGACTCTACTTTAGATAAGATGACTCGCAATTTTTTGCTCATCTACAGCTAACCAAGCACAATACAAAATACAACATACAAGTTTCCCTAATAACTCGGCAGTTTTAGTTTGAGAATGGCAAGTGAATATTCATGGTGGCTCCATTTCTAGGACAGAAGACGCATTCCCGTATAGGTAAACTAGACGGTACTAAAGCATATCTGAGATGAAAGCAAGATCTTATGAGATTTTTCGTGTTATTATCCAAACTAAGTCTGCACCACGCCTTTTCCATTTTACGCTACTATAATCCTAAGCATGTAGGTTAATATGATTCCATTCCCGTTAGTGGATAGAAAGATAGTCAGTAAATGATGATTCCTGCTTCAAATATAGACTGACTCGATGACACAACTTCAGCCGGAGGGTGAGTGGGTGTCAGAAAGCGATTCGTTTCACGGAAGAAGCAGCGAGAATTTACCCCACTACATCTTGATTATTATGCCATTTCACTGCAAATTTCTCCCAAGATCAAACATCTCTTCATGTATTAGATTATAATTTTGTATGTTCCTTTTTAGCCCATCAAAGGGGCTTATGAGACGACCGGCGAGGTCACAACTCAGAACCTACCCGGCCGATTTGGCTGAAACTTTGCACACTGGTGGCAACTGGGCCAACTAAGTGCTGTGCAATTTTTTTTAGACCAATCGGTCAAGTTAAGGACCCGTGGGGTCAATAACCCCCACTGGTTAGAGAAACATAACCGATCTGGCTGAAACTTTGCACACTGGTGGCAACTGGGCTAACTAGGTGTTGTGCAAAAGTTGAGACCAATTGGTCAAGACAAAGACCCGTGGGAGTCATAAAACCCCCACTGGTTTGACCAACCACAACCGACCTGGCTGAAACTTTGCAGTACTGATTACAACTGTGCTAACTAGGTGCTGTGCAAAAGTTGAGACCAATTGGTCAAGACAAAGACCCGTGGGAGTCATAAAACCCCCACTGGTTAGACAAACACAACCGACCTGGCTGAAACTTTGCACTACTGATTACAACTGTGCTAACTAGGTGCTGTGCAAAAGTTGAGACCAATTGGTCACGACAAAGACCCGTGTGGGGGTCACAAAATCCAAGGGATAGAAACTTATGAAAAATTTGAAGGTCTAGTTTTGCGTGAAACGAACGTAAAGTTGTAGAGACTGCGCGTACGAAAGATTCCAAACAGGGTCTAAAGGAAGGGAACGGGGTGTGAGGGCAGGGCCCCCACATTTTTTTTGGTAATAATCCTTATCCCTATAACCCCTAGGGTGGGCTCTGGCAGCTGCACCCGTAGGTTTTATGATTAAAACTGAACGATTTGTCCTTCCCATCCAAGATTAATTTCCATGTGTCGAAGAGATAGTGTGTGAGATTTACATAATGTAATGAACTCTAATAGTTGCCTGTTAAACCGTTTTTGCAAACTAAGATATTTATAGTGTTAATTCCCCTTTTCAATATCCATTCAGATTCCATCTAAAAGCACTTGTCAACCTAGATTGTTATTTCGAGTTACAGAATGAAACATTTTTTAATTGGCCAGATAGTGAATTAAATGTTGACAGGACAGACTTTAGTGTGTACTCGAATTTACATGATTACATGTGTACATGATTTGTTTATACACAAAAGACTTTCAGGATTTACCCAAAGGACGCATTTTTTAACCCAAGCCACCATGAAATAGACCCCTCGAGTAGACTTTCTGTCTCCCAGAATCCTAACCACATCTTCACTACTTACTATTTACTACTTCCTATGAGTACCTAATTTCTCCAGGTACAGAAGATACAGAAGTCATAGTAAGAATAAAAAATAAATGGAAATCTACGTAATATCTGCATCTCTAAGTCTATAACCTTAAACCTTACAAATGTCTAACAAAAGAGAGAGATTATCTAATGAGAGAAATATGCACATTTTTAATGCATGCCATGCTTGCAATGTCCCACACTCGTTGTGGTATCATCCACCTTTTATAATTGTTCTCTGAATCATCGGTGACTGTATCATTCGTCGTTAGTCGACTTGCTCTCCTATATTCTGCCTTCACCGCAGAGGAGATTGTTAATAGTAACGATCACATCGTCTAATTCGTCGTGTTACCGAAAAATACATACATGACACTTGAACCATTCATCCTTCACAAAATACGGTCCCCACACTGTCTAAAATGCCATCCTTCAAAACACCCTTGGAGGGTCTCTACACACCAAGTGAGAGAGGCATTCCAGTAAAAAGAGAAAATATCGAAAGTTAAGAAGTTTAGGCAGAATATTAATATGACATACTACTACCTGTGTTGGTTACTTAATCTTTGCATCCGATACACGAAAACCAACCTTCGCAACAGAAATGGAGAAATGATGATCCCCTGTCTACAACGTATTAGGAAAGGAGGAGGGTTTTTTTACAAGATCATCTACGCTTGGGTAATATATATCCCGGTGAAAGATGTCAAACAGAAAGTATAGTATTCAAGCTGATATGATGAGGAAAATACAAATGATAAAATTAGTTGGAAAGTCTAGTACTTAAAGGACTAGAACTATATTACAGAGTTAGTAACATACTAAAGCATAAAGCATGTACTAATGAGTAAATGCTCATGAATATTTTTACCAATATCAGACCCCATGTACACGTTTTAAATCAATGAAATAGTTAAAAAACGGAACAGATAGGTTGTATATTAAAGGTAACCTTTGGTATGTGGTTTTTTAATAGAATTTTCTGTATTGATTTAGGCAAAATAATCGATTATATACCATGTAATGAGACCACCTTCGCCCCCTTTGCTTTGCTCTGTATATGGTGGATCTGCTAACCAGAAAATGAAATAAAACTAACGCACACTAACCACTAAAATCATCTACAAGTTTCAAAGACTGTATCAACTCCTAATGACAGAATATATATGTTGAAAATAATGAACAAAACATCAAAGATGGCTGAAAAGTTTTTCAAATTGGCCAACCATCGCATCCTTGTCGTCGTTTTGTATGCAGAGATTTGGTAAATAAGGGATTTGGATCCCATTCCATGTGGTTGGGTGTTCGGAAGTTGCATGAGCTAAGAGTTCCGAACCACAGCACGGGAATCTAACAGGGAAGGAGTGAGAGAGTGACTTCACCGTTTCCATTGCTTCCATAGGACATACCTACGTGGGAAGCAGCTTTCTATTCCTATTCCACAACTTAAGGGTCGCGTGCAAAAATGTTAACAAAACTAAAAAGATCGGACAACTACTCTTTTCATGTGCTAAGTGTTTCAGAGCGTGCCACATTTACTCTGTTTGTGTCTCAGCGAACACTTCACAACTATCAACCCTTTGGTTTATCTATTTCTTGGTCGGACTTTTACTTTCAAGGTATTTATTTCACTTCTTTAATTTATTTCCCATATCTCATGTTACAGCTAATATCATCCATTCATCCTACCTTAGAATTTAAATCCTAGTATGTAACTTTAAAAAAGCTGTACTTTTTCAGGAAGTCAATTTTTATGTAACGCCATCAAGCATTTATTAGCATAGCTAGTAATTAAGTAATCCTTTTTCGACCAAACGATCAATTTAATTGTCACTCTTGACATGTTTTTAAATCCAGTGCATCTTTTATATTCTTGATTCAGGATTACTTAGAGTTGAAAAAGGCAGGTAAATGGTAAATGTGGGAGTCAAAAGTTAACTAAGACTTCAGCAAAGTAAATGGTACTTTGTTAAAAAATAAAATAGTACATACAAGAGTCAGTTAATTAGTCATTTACTATAACAACCTATTTCGGTTTTGGTGTGCCAGGGCAGAAAGCCAAAGTATTTCTTTTGTCCTGATTGATTCCGAAAAATTTCCTCCCTTTCCGACTTGTCGCAGACTTATGAAGTTGGCATATTTATCGCCCATACTATCAAGTCGAAAACAAGATACAGTCTGCGATTAAAAATTAGTACAAAATCAAGCCTAATACCTATTAGTGTACCGGTCTTTGCACACACGACTTGTAATGGGTATTCAAAAGCAAACAGAATTTGAAGGCTATAGTCTTTTTTATACCTTTGCCCATAAATTGCAAGAGATTAAATACATTTATTTTAAACTGGAGCTTTTTTTTCGATCGATGTTAAATCTATTTTGGAAAGATTATCGATACAGAGAAGGAAAGAGATTCCCATTTGAGTCTAACTGGAATTTAGCTAGGCCATGGAAAATTGAAAGGAAATAGAATGGTCTAGTTTGTTGGGTCTTGGAAGAACAGAGTTCCATAAAAAGATCTGGAAAGAGATTCAGTATGAAAGGGGGTGGGCTAAAATTAGCCATGATCTGATCGTTCTTCCAAGAGTTGTTAAGATCTTCGTGATCGTAAGGGAAAAAATCGAGACGAGGGACGTTATCATTACGGATTTGCAGTTTGCAGGCTTATGAAATGTTCATCATTTTCAACTTACTACGGGGAAATATTGATCCGTTCCGTTTGGACTTTTGGCAACTGTATCTTAACTTTCGCAAATTTAAACTTTCCTTGATGCCTTTTTTCTTGCTATTTTCAATCCTCATTCTCGACAAAACTCAACAGAGGAGATTATTAGGATACTTTTATACCGAAAAATACTTACAATACTGTATAATAAAAAGGATTGCTGATCAAATGGATTTCCTCGTACAAAAGAGTACCTATATTTCCTTTACCTATGTTTCTGAGCATTTTTATTACTATAATTTTCTGTTTAATCATTCACAAAATCGAGAATAATTAATTATCCATTAATTCTTTCTTCCCATATTTTATAATAGTGTACTTAGTAAGTGAATGTATTTTTTTAGTAAGGGATGAATCCTGAATGATCCCTTTATTCAAATGTACTTATGTATTTATCAGAATCACAAATATTCCACAAAGCACATGCAGAAGCCATTAATTAAATCCAAGATTCATGATTGGCAGATGCAGAGTTTTGTCGCTTGCAACTCATGCATAAATTCAAGAAATAAAGGATATATTTCACAAAGGACACACCTAATCCATTTCTACTAGTAATATTTTATAGACATGCCAACCAGATGCTTTAGCATTTGAAATATTGTGCTAAATGTACAAAACAAAATGCAAAAGATGTTGGCCTCATTTTAAAAACTTGAGAGGAATAAGAGATCTTGGGGACTAAATTGGAAACGTTCTGCTTTAATGCTCAGCACACTGATGCTATCGAGCAAAAAATATTTGATTCAAGAATTTAGCTATTCCAAACTTTTATAAATTATTTGTTAGGCTTATTAATGGAATAAAATTCTTTCTATATGATCTTTAAGTTTGATTTGTAAAAATAAAACGTACAACTGCTTCTTCATTGGAAAATCGGTGGAGTTTAGTAGAGAAAACCTCACTCCTGCACCTGCATGATTCACTGTGTTAATTTTAGCCACAGATTTTGGCAAAGATCCCCCTGCTTCCCGATTTGGTAAAAGGCAATACGATATTAAATCTCTGACACCATCTACAAATGCGATACTACGACAAGCAGCAGGATTATGGATGAACTTTTGAAAATCATCAGCTATCTTATACGCTTTCAGTTTAAGTGCATTTTTGATACACCTTTGCTACTAAGAATACCTATAGGTTATTTCTTTGATGAAGCAGTATTTTATAAGAATCATATTGTGTAGTAAGCACGCTATATGCCGTGCCATTGCCACGTCAAAGACTATTTTGGTTATCTAACCAGTACTTAACATACGAGAGCACCCTATAATGCTGCTTCAGGCATATTATCAACCCTTTCATCACTTAAAAAAGTGTGCAGACATCAACAGACAGTCAGTGGCGAAATTTTAGAAGAGAGTAAAAAATCTAAAAGTTTTATTATGTCTGCAGGAAACTATCACTATGCCGTTCAAGCCTCCAGATAACCCGAAATGCCCTAAATGTGGCAAATCTGTTTACGCTGCCGAGGAACGTCTGGCTGGTGGACAGAAGTGGCACAAGACATGTTTCAAATGCGGTAAGCTCTTTCTCATTAAAGGACGCCATTAATTAATTTACCTTTGACTGATGCCTGCCTAGTCTTTAGTCTAGCAAACCTCAACTCGAATCCCCATGTTTATTAATTTTAATATGCATTCAGTTAAAATTATAAATCTGATAATACAGGAATGTGCAACAAAATGTTGGACTCAACAAATTGCGCTGAACATGATGCCGAACTTTTCTGCAAAACATGTCACGGCAGGAAGTTTGGGCCCAAGGGTTTCCGCGGTGGAGGTAGTTCATCTCTAACCATGGACAGTGGTGAAGCGTACCAAAACCAGGAAGGGGAAAGGTATTTGTCTGCATTTTTTTTCTGCATATAATACTTCCCTGCATTACTTAACCTTTTGTCGACTAAACACCGAAGAAAATTCATAGTAATAGTATTCTGCAAAGTAACTTAAACATCAAATTTGCATCAGGATTCTTAAGTGGTCCTGACCTATAACAATGATCAATCAAGGAAGCCGATACATATAGAGAAACTGAAACCATGCGATGCCGTGCTGTTATCGGTTTTGCATAAATATTATGGAGTTCCCTAAAATAATACCTATGCTGGGAAATTACTATCTAGGCTTTCCTTGAGATACCAAGAATGTAAAGACCTTACTGATATTATTTTGACAATCCTCGTGTCCAACTGGCATGCTTAGTTCCGATGAAAGTCATAATTTGAAAAGATTTGCTTAAAATTCCGAGAGCGAATAAAAGTCTACTGTATTTTTTAAAAAGCTGCTAGGATTTAGTCATAGCATAGCTTCATTTGGCAACTAAAGTGGTACAATACCTATGCAGTATATTAGATTAGATAATTATCCGCACTGCTGGGCTAAGAATGACTGTGGTAGAAGGGCAAGTATCGTTTAGTTGGCTAGAAACAAATGTTTTAAAATAATTTTCTGCTTTTTCTAAGAGATTTAATACTCAGATCAGAAGCTATGAATTGAAGAATGAGTTGAAAGAAATGAGAAATTAGTTTCTGATTTCTGTGTGTTGTGTTTGTTGATTATAGCCAAAATTGATGCACAAAATTAGCTCCCTGCTAGCCACTACACCTGTCTGATTCTAGCTACCTAGTTAACTTCAATCGCACTACTTTCTGCTGCTACTGCTACTACCACTACTATTCATCAGTGTCAAATATATTTAAGACTACGGTCGTTGTAAATGTACAATCAAAACTATTTTTGCCTGTTTGTGTCTAAAATTTTGCCCATTCTTCTGCCGAAATATTGAACGGCAAAACAATTTGTTTTTGTTGAAACCTAAAATGCTGAGTTCTTCAATTGGATATTTTTCAGAGGAAAAATTTATAGTAACTTTTTAAAGAAGTTTATCCCGTCCCAGTCCCAATTCGCTTTAATTTGAGAAATTTACCCTTAAATTAATTGATAATCCTAGAGTGTAAGTGTCATTTATTGTTGTTGTCTGCAAGCAAATGCATATAGTATTCATCCTCCATGTCTCGGATTCTCCGTTGCATATCCTCTACTATGATTACTTATTAATATATTAATTATTCCTATTTAATATTACATCTACTTATAAGTATATTACATACATTATAAGAAATATAATATTGTAATTTGCTGGTCATGATGATGATGGGTGGGTGATTGTTGTATTTACAACATGGGAGATGGTCTAAATTTCCTCCCTTTTACCATTCTATAAACAATGCAATGCAGTGGTTTAAATATTTACTTTCTTTTAAAAGCCATGCTTAACTTTAATGTCAACTTTACTTAGCAAAACGGTATTATGCCTAACCCTTCTACTACAGAGACCGACTTTATTATGGTCATGGCACCCTTTTTTCTTAATACTTTAGCGTGTAGTGCTCCGAGTATTGTACAGGATTGATCATGGATATACATTGTCAGACTTTAAATAATCACCGACTTGTTCAGGTCGTCAATACGCTTATATTTTCAATATTATGCATTTGATTTTTGCGAATCAATTTAAGCGCAATACGCTTAATAAATATGTAGACTATTTTAAATAGTCGCTTCTAGTAATCAGACTGGTATGAAAACTATTACATCCACTAACAAAACGCTTACTTGCTTATAATAACATAACTAATATTAGGGGTCTACTCCACAAGCATCAAAAGCTTCTTTGGCTAAGTTTGCCTCGAAAGGGTGCAAATCTTTTACCTTAAAGGTCCAATGTCAATATTTAACGCTTTGCTGTAATTGCAATTTTGCTTATATAATATTCAGAAAAAGTACAAAAAATTTAAATCCTTGCAAATCCCATAAAAATGTGTTATTAAAAAAAATATCATGCTTTTGAATAGAAAATTATGACCAATCGTTTCATCTGCTTGACAGGAATCGAATGTCTTGAATTTAAATAACTTTTGTATTTTTGGTTTTATTTTGCTTCTAATATACTTATTAACCATGGAACAATGACTATGGCCGCAGTGTCAATGTATATCTATGATTATACTCCTTATGATCAAGTCTTTTGTGAAAAATAAAGCCTGTAAATGAACATTTGCTGCGTTGCTCTATCCATAAAACCAAAACCAGGGTGAGATGTGATTAGAATATTCACTGATTACACTTTACTTTTTAAGAACAATATTACCCACGGAGTAACAACCGACTGGGTATTTTTAACATGGAACTTTTTAGAAAAAAACATCATCAACATGAGCAGCAAAATTGAGCTTTAGTATTAAATTTCTAGTAGAAGAGTGTAACATGGTGAACATCTATTTAAAATAAAAACGGAACAGATTTGGTTAACACAAAATTTGTAAGCGTGTGTAAGTATTTGCGATTGCATATAGTTTTTCCATGAACTTAATGAGTCTTTCGTTAAAAAGTAGCAAAGTTTGCCCTAAATGGGATACAGGTTTTAGTTTTATTCAGCAAAATTGCCCTATTCATAATCTGATCAAATCAGCTACAAGAGTTTAGTAGTGGTCGATCAAAATTTTTGGAATGAATAGAGAAAATGAAGGAAGAGGACTTGACTCAAAGTGGTTGGGTTGTTTAAGGAGAATTTTTTTGAGCCTTTAATCAAAGCAAAGAGGGACAAGAAATCGCTGATTAACCTGGGAGAACATTGTTGTCCAGGGTGAGACTTTTGCATTAATTTCCATTCCAATTATCCTATGCTACAACAATATTATTAGTGAATGCAGTGCGGTACCAAGAGACAACTTAGTATCATTATGAGAGTGTATGTGATGGTAATGGTCCTGTGTTGTTAATTGTAGTGTAATGCACGACGATTGGTAATAGATCAGCAAGCACCAACGCTTGTTTGGCCATCGCACTACTTTGATAATTCAAATAAGCCGTAGAAATAATGCAGCTTTAACAACATTTAGTAAAAATGGCTAATTCATTGTAATATGAACGTTTCCCTTGCATTATTTTACACATTGCGGAGTTTTTGGTCAATTTGAAATAATTTTATAACACTTAAATGCCAAACGCTGAGCTATGTACATAACATATATTTTATCTTTGGACGCAGTTGTGATTTCCAGATAATTTATACTAATGTGAAAGGTTGAAGCCTACTTAATTTATCTAAAAAACACTACTTCGATTTGCAGTTACATGCTACAGAAGGACATTTCTGAGTAATACATTTTAAACCAACAATTTTAATGTTTCAGTTGGCTGATCTCTTATTCAATTGAAGTTCATAACAAAAGCTGACTAATTAATCCCCTTTTACAGTATCAAATGTGCTTATATGATTAAAAATAGTACGTAATGTAGTCTAAAAATGTATTCACAAAACGGTGTAATGGCCTTGGCTTTTTACGTAATACATAGCTTGTTAGGTACTGTAATTAATGGTATAAAACTTCATTTAATGGTAGCAGCAACTTATGAATGTGGATCGAATGAACTGTTCTTTTTAGCCTAAGAAAATAAATGTATGAGTAAAATATTGGTCCTTCTTTAGTCTTAAAATAATTTTCCTCGACAAAATAATCCATAGTTCCCGAAGCTCAGCATTTTGGGTTTTCAAATTTCTTCCAGAAGCTTTTAGATTCCTTCGGTTAGTTAACAAACGCTATTGAAGATAACCTGGAGCTAATCCTTGCTTTTTGAAATGGAAACAAATATTTATTATGGAGCAGTATTCATGCAGATGTATTGGTTTGAACTCGTAGTAGTGAAGCAGCACCACTTGCATGAATTTAACACAGAACAATGAATTGTTGTCATCAATAAAACGGCATGGATTGTCCTCATCTTACCGTTGCGTTGTACGATACGCAGATTTTGCGCTTATACTGGTCTAAGACAGAAATTCAGTTTTTAAGACGATAAACAGAGGCTAAGTATTCTGTTCTGAAAGTCAGATTGCAATACTTAAAATTTTCACAGGAAAAACTATTCGTTTGAATGTATTAATTTTGCTTTGTGTTTTCATGTTTTTTGGAAATCCTCATGTCCGGTTTTGGCATACACAAATTATCTACGGTTTAGTGATTGTTCATAAATGTTTTCAAGACACAACTTTTCAGATTTAATGATTTTGTTTTTTGATAGGTCACTTTTCTAAAAAAAGTCGGTTTGACTTTCTCGAAACTCTGAATTAATGTATGACAACCTAGTAAACTTCAGGAATCATAGCTCACTTGAAATAGTTCTCCATAATATTGTTCATAATAAGACTTTCAATTACAGAGGAATTGCATGACACTAATACATGATAGTGTTGTTATTTCTTTCAAGCATGAATGTTTTTGGTATGAATGGAGATGTATGGAAGGATGCAAACGGAAAAAATTCTCAAATAGACTACGAAAGCTAGTGATTCTTAATATTTCTCCATTTTCTTACCCATCTGTAGATTCAAATTCAAATTTTGCGATCATGATATGCTGTCTAAATCTAATTTTGAACTTTCTGCAGCATGAAGACCTGGCAATCATCAAATACATCGATTATCCAAGCGAAGGAAGGGGAAGGATGTCCTCGCTGTGGTGGAGCTGTGTATGCTGCAGAGCAAATGTTGGCCAAGGGTCGTATGTGGCATAAAGGGTGCTTCAAATGTCGGGCATGTAGCAAGTTTTTGGACTCAACCACCCATTGTGACGGTCCAGACCGTGACATTTACTGCAAAGGTACTGGGTACAGGATCGGCAAATTTTTCAAACTAAATCAAGTTCCGTCTGAAGTTAAAAGTAAATGTATCCCAAGATGTATACGCGTTCAAGTGTATCAGACGCATATAAACCACATGCGAAGCGAGGGCATATTTAGAAGGATTTAGTCTAAATCTGTGAGGATTTCTGTGTATACTATTTCGCCTTAGTGGGAGTGGGTTGTGGATTTATTACAAAGCCACAAAGATTTTTTTTCGCAGTTTCTAAAAATAATATCTTTATGTATCGTTTAGTCTGTTATGGAAGACAGTTTGGACCGAAAGGTTATGGTTTTGGCCAAGGAGCTGGAATCTTGCAAAGCGACGAGTCAATACTAAATGGGTAATTATTCTTTGTCTCAGAACGTCTTTTCATCAGCTTGGCCTTGCTTATTTACAGTTTGCTACGGGAAGCAGTTTGGTCCAAAAGGTTATGGCTTCGGAGGATCAGGATCTATGTTAACCTCAGATGATGGAGAGTAAGCCTTCGATCCTCTCTCTTTCCCTATCCTATCATTATTTTCACACCTTTTACATTTAGTATAAACCAAAGCAGTTAATTACTCCATCCTTTCACGTATTTAACATCATTTGATCATTTCAACCTCAAAAACTCTCAAACATGAAATATACTTTCAGAGCCAAACTATCCACCCACACCTCCATTTCTTGACATTTGGTTTGACTTTCATAAAAATCATCAAACGTTGTGTGCAAAAAAAGACTTGGCCTCATGAATTAATGGGTGTGATTACTCAAAAAGTTGAACTATTGAAATACAGAAGCAATGCCTTTCATGATTTTAATTAATTTGTTGTGCCCAACTCCTCGTTATTTCAAATGATCCTAATTCATACAAAACTAATAGCCACAGCACGGTCTTCAAAAAATTTGTGAACTAGAATGGTAAATGAAGTGAGTATGAAATTTTTGGCTGTCTAATATTTTTAAAATTACTAATTAAAATCCCCCAAAAAACAGTCAGTCGTTTTCTATACAATTCCCTCCCACTAACACAAAAACATAAAGCATAACACTTGCTGAAGCAACACTAAACAAATGAACATTGAAATGATAAACTCAAACAAAGTTAGAATGTCCTGTTCAAGACGAACTTATACTTACAGTGATCAGTATTTGTCAAACAAGCCTCATACGGATACCACATCAATCATGGCAAATGAAGGTGAAGGGTGTCCGCGTTGCGGTGGCAAGGTTTATGCAGCAGAAGAAGTCCTTGCTAAGGGCCGAGTGGGTGACAGTTTCCTTGTCTTTTATTTCATAACTCAGCCTGGTTTCAAATGTAAACCTTAAAAAACAACGTTCTTCTCAGGGCTGGCACAGAAAATGCTTCAAATGTTGCGGATGCAATAAGACGCTTGACTCAATCAACGCTTGCGACGGACCAGACAGGGATATTTACTGTAGGACGTGTTACGGAAAGAAGTACGGCCCCAAAGGATACGGGTTTGCATGCGGCTCTGGGTTTCTACAGACCGACGTCATGTCGTAAGAATTTCATCTTAATTGGTCTGAGGTATCTGCGAGTTATGCATGTTATCAGCAAAGGTAATCGCATTATGAAAATATACATAGGAACGAAGAGAACGACACTCAAAAGCCCAGTTATCAAACCGATTGCTCTAAAATCAAGGCCGCACCTGGGGAAGGTTGTCCCCGTTGTGGCGGAGCTGTATATGCCGCTGAGCAAATGCTTGCAAAAGGATCGGTAAGAGAGTTTTTGGAAGTTATGAAGTTCGATACCATCTCAATGAATTCCCTTTACTATTCCATTTACAGGTATGGCACAAACCATGCTTCTCGTGTGCTGAATGTAGAAGGCCTTTGGACTCAATTCTTGCCTGTGACGGTCCAGACAAAGAAATTTATTGTAAACCTTGCTATGGCAAGAGGTTTGGTCCGAAGGGCTACGGATATGGTGGTTCTCCTACTTTAGTGTCAGTTTCGGGAGAGTCTACAGCTCCAATGTATGTCATCATTTAAAACTTCAATGCGTTTGGGAAAACATTAACCAAAAACGAATTATGGGGGACTGTTTTTTTTATAAAGCACTGAGATAAGACCGGGTCAAACTAAGGCTCCTGAGGGTGAAGGTTGTGGTAGATGTGGATTTGTAGTATTTGCTGCGGAACAAATGCTATGCAAAGGAAAAGTGAGTTGTTCATGGTTTGCAATAATTATTTAAATTCCTATTCAAGAGTGATCTAAAATCTCTATTTCCTTCTGCAATTCCCATGGAACGATATATGCTGTAGATGGCTTTTATCATGCATACCATTTCAGGTCGTGGAATTCAATTTGATAGCAATTTTGGTGAAAGTTTAAAGGAAATTCAGTTTTTGACTCTGAGAGGATTATTGAAGATGTTGCAGAGGTACAAATTGTTTGAATTGTGTTTGGAATTTAGGTATGGCATCGGAGATGTTTCTTCTGTGGGGAATGCCGAAGAACGTTGGACTCGACGAATTTAAACGATGCTCCTGATGGTGACATTTACTGCAAGGGTTGTTACGCCAGAAAATTCGGACCTAAAGGTGTGGGTTATGGTATAGGGGCAGGGGCTCTTCAAATGAGTATGTAATGCTGGTTCAATAAAACTGTTAGACTTGCCCCACCAAACCGAAAAAATAACTAATTCTACACGATGAAACTGTATTTCAAGTATTTAAGCTCATGACTTCGTCATGAATGATTTTGCTTCATTAACTGCCGAATATGTATCTAGATCAATCAAACATATAAACTGTGTGCGTCAATTTTGAATGATACCCTCATCTTGTTGGCATATCATTAATTTCGTTTGCTTTCTGCTTAAAATCTTATACTATCTTACTGTTTGTGTGGCAAATCCGAGACATATTTGTAATTCTCGTGACTTGATGATGACTGATTAAGATCCAGTTTCTCGTTCTCTTCCTTTAAAGCTTGCAAAAGATTATTCCAGACAAGCGTTGTTAATTGATACACTTTAAGTTTCCATGTTTTCAAGCTTTCAGAGCGTGCTCATTCGTATATTTATCATAAGAAGTATTAATCCAGTAATAATAATATATAATTTCCCTTCTCTGGTCAAGTGTCCCATTATTTAGGTACGATTCTTATGAAATACTTTCACCTCGCTTGTAGGTATGGAAGATGCTTTCCGCTGCATAAGAAGTTTGTTGAACAACGCGTAACAATATAAAACATTCTAAATTGCAAAGGCAGGGTTGGTTATTTATCTTAAGGTTAGCCTTTTAAAATACATGGTTTTCCATTACTTTTGCTTGCAATATAATTAAAAATGTACCATCGGCACTATAACAAAACAATAAAGTACATTTTGATCACAAACAAATATTTTTACTTGTAAATACTTAATTATAGGTATGAGAGACTGTTTAGTCAGTGTACATTGTTAAAAGCATCAATATAATCGAAAGATATATCCCTAACAGCGACTAACTATTTGGTGAACAATTACTTTATCAGTAATTGAACCATTTCTTAATTGAGTAATACTGTAATAAATAGGAAATAATCGGTTTTGAAATTTGTAATAAATGCTTTTTAAATTCATTCTGAAGTTCTTCGAATATACGATTGTGTATCATTTCATTTCATAATCAAAACTCTAAGCTTTCCTTGAAAGCATAAGGTAGTTTAAAACAAGTCATAATTTAACTTGTGAGGCTTATATACTAGGGGCCTCATGCGTAGGGTTTAGACTAGAGTTAAACTCAAAACACGGTGAGACAATGAATATTAAAAGATTCTTTTCAATTTATGAAAATCCTTGAAAAACACAAGCCGCAACTATTTCGATCTAGTTTCTCACTTTAAGCAAGAAATTGAATGCAACTGTGGTGCTCTGCCCAGTGAGTGAGAAATGATAAAATATAGATCGCACATAGTGGTGTACAGTTTAATTTTAATTACCGCTACATATCCTCATTTTCGATAACAAAGGTTTTCGCGAAGCAGAGGACAATAAATACACCACCACGCCTAGCCACATTTTTTAATATTAAAACACCTAAGCTCACTATCCAGCTCTCAGAGTAAGGCTTCATATTTATTACGCGTAAGATAAACAATACTGGAACTGGAAGTGAATACTGAAATGGAACTTACAAAATATAATATAACTTAATTTAAACGGAGGATACCCTAACGGAAAACCTCTTCAGTTTTCTTCACAATTTGACTTCGGAGACAACACCGAAGTTAAAGCTAATGAAACCGGCAATTAATGTACAATAATGTCTCATTTAGATTTAAGAATTACTATTAAGTTTCCTAATTGTTTTTATGGTATAAGCTACCAGTAGCCTTTTAGTTTAGATACTACTAAAACTTAAAGATACAACTGAATTTAGTACTTACTTTTTGATTTCTTCTTAGTAGAAGAAGTTGATGAAGACGACGCCTGGCCGGAAAGGTTGACTCCATATTTCTCTTCTAATCGAGCACGGATTTTTAACCCTCTAAATAACTTCTTCCAATTGTCATATATGCGTTTTAGACGTTTTTCTTCTTCCTTAACCTTCTGTTGGTCTTGTTCCTAATGTAAAAAGACGGCATAAGTTACAGTAGACTACGACTCTCTTCATAATTTATCAAACTTAGTAATGAAACTTCTTCGACCGTGGAATCAGTCGAATCCAATATACCTGGTTCCAAGCATCTAAAAGTAGCTCTTTAAATTCCTCACAGACAACAAATCCATCAAATACAGGATGACTGCCTCTACTGTGATACTCAAATCCCGTCAAAGCCGGAGCACAGTCAATGTCCAATTTCTTTGCAACTCTACCTAATCCGGGAACTGATACAAATTTACGATATTGTATCATTCATGAATGTAGTAATGAAAACGGTATTAAGAATGCATAAAAGTTTGCTTCTTTTACCAGGGATGTATGCACAGCCTTTTGGAAGCATAGAATCGGTAAACATTTCAACGTTTCCATAATCATTTCGAGGGACTTTACCATCCTTTGCTGTGGGGGGGACGTAAGCTTCTGTTTGCCACTCACCAAATAATTCGAGCGCTTTGTTATCATTCCTCAATTCATGTAATAGCTACAAAAAAAAACATTTTTCAGTAGGTCTGCCTGTTTTACATGAAGGTCAGATAACTTAAACAGTCACAGGTATAAATTATACAAAGTTACAACATTACAAATGGATACTCATAAAATAATTCAGTACAACTTATTGTCAACTAACTCTGTCATATTTAGGTCGAGATTTTACAAGTTTGTATGGTTTCTGTCCAATTTTGACGACTTTAGCTTGTCTTAACCACTTTTCTCTTGTATGTAATTCCTTGACACATGTTCTAGAATATACTGCTTCGCCCTTGATAATCCCTACAGAAGTTGGTTCCGGGGGATAGAGAGCTTCAAATTTTAGCAAATGCCTTTTCATAGCAAACAATGGATGGTTTTTGCACCTGCCATTTAAAACATTAATTAATTTATTATTTATGCAATTCCTAGTTTATAAGAACACTGGCTTTAGAAGATGATTGCCTACTCTTGAACTGATGTTGGAACAGGTTGCTTAAGCAGCTCTGCACAAATAAGATTTTCTTCAACCCTATCTCGTGCCGTTTCTTCTCCTTGAAAAGGTTCTAAGCTCTCCGTCCACCAACAACTGTTAAATATTCGTACTTTATGAGTAGAAGTCATCCAATAACGTATAGTATATTTTTTGGTCATGTCTTTCACAAATCCATGGTTATCGAATGCAAGGATATAAAGGATCGGTTTAGTCGCTTCTCTCTACAAAAAAAACAGTTTTTTTCAAATCATAGCTCGCTAACCAGTAATTTAAGTTATGCATCATTGAATCAAGTATTTAGTTTAGTTATACCTCAAGATCATCATCACAATGTATTTTTGCAATTTTCAGGTCAACAGAAGCCCACTGTCCGGTTTCCTCTAAGTAAACTTCCACCCAGTGATCCTGTTGAGTAGCTTCAGCCTTTTTATTCTTTACTATAGAATTTGTACGTTTTCGTTTACCTTTTCTTGGTTCTTCTGATTCTTCATCAGAGCTAGATATTATTTTTCGCCCTAAATTGGGATCTTTCGGCTTCGAGAGTTTTAGCCTTTTTTTCAACTCAGTAGACGACTTTTGGGGAGATAAATCTTTTTCGCTCTTCGTCTCGATGCTTTTCACTAGATCTTTCGGGTCACATTTAAGTGGAAGAGGTTGCAAAGAAATCACAAGCCTTGAGTCAATGTTTAGAGAACGTAGAAGGCATATAAAAAGGAACACTTGAAAATCTCGATTGATAACAGTTTTAGAAGCAATTTGCTTGATCAATGAGCTTTCTGTCACGCCATCATCGCCCGTAGAGTTGTTTGCAAGTTTAAAATTCTGACGAAACCAAGAAATTAAGTTTAAGATGTACGGCAAGTTCACTCGTTGGAAGCGTGTGGTCTTTTCTTTCGGTAGAAGCGAAAATATATGACACAGTATCTCTTCAGACCTTAATAAGTCATTTATTGCCATCCCCCTGGACATCAAACAAAGTAAACTGGCCTGATGTAACAGAAGCTGTTTCTCTCTCCTCCTAGCATTGTAATCTTTTCTTAAAAAATCGTGAAGCTGAAACTTCTTTGATTCTGCAAAAATAAAGAAGTCGTTAATGAATAAATCTTATCCAACTTATAAAAAAAGATCGAATGCTGAAAACCGGCTACTAAAATGAATACTTACTTTTGCTAATGATACCTTCTATAGGAACTTGAATCACAATACCTCCAGACGGCAACGATGAGTTTTCCTTTTCAACAGCATTTTGAATATTAGATTCTTTAACCTCTTCCCAATCTACTTCACTCATGTCCGAGTCTGACGTGTCTCCATCTTCCAAACTCTTTATTTGGGTATGGCCCTTTTTATTTCCACAATCGTTTTTAATCCCTTCATTAATCTCCAACAGCTCTCGAACAGATAATTCCGCCTTATTTTTAACTGTTCGTAAAGATGAGGTTAGGGACTCTCTACTTTCCCCCATATTTAACTCGAAACGATCCCTTGGCAACGGCAGAGATGCAGGAAATAAAATTTTACTAGGTCCAGGGCATCTCTCATCGTCATCACTTATTTCATCACTGGAGTCTTCTAAACAATTGAAATCCTTCTGTTGGTATGAATATGATTTACTCTCGTTTTTGTTAGGCGAAAGCCGACTAGGATTCGTTACTCGGCCTCGAGGTAATTTCGACCTGCCCTCATCATCCGAATCTTTCTTTCTTTTTCGGTCGGATTTGGGGGCTACAACTACAGCGGATGTCTTGACGTATGCTCCAACCTTTTTAGCTTCAGTTTTATCCGTTTCTCCTTGACTGAAATTTGCCTTTTTTGTGTCCACTTTTTTCCTACCACTTAGCTGTCTTTTGCCCGCATTAGCTTTACTTCTTTTGTGTATAACAGGCTCTTCAAAATCTGAATCATCCGAATCGCTTGGAGTAAAATCGGATGCCGTCCCTACACTAATAAGGTCCTCTTCCTCCTCGTTATTTCTAGCCTTGGTCTTACCATCATTCTTGGCTTCTTTCTCAGTAATAGTACCAGGACTCTTCAACTCAGCACCATTTGTTTTTCCTGAGGAACGAGTCACTCTTTTTGTAGTTATTTCTTGCACAATACCGGCGTCAATCCGACCTGTTGTCGAACTGGAACAATCCTTCGCTCCGATCTTCCTTCTTTTCATTATGCAATCTTCCCCTCCACCTGAAACCATTCAATTCAATCTTACTTTTTATTATAGACTATAAAAACTACCGTATATCTTCGAATAGTGGCCCGGCTACTTATTAATTTTTCAGTTTTTCGGGGGTCAAATTTAACATGCAATTAAAGGGGGATTAATAGTAATTAAGGGGGGCCACTATTCGCGGATATACGGTACGTACTTTCAAGAAGGTAAAAGAGGACATAAATCCATACAACATGCACTATTAAAAACAATTTATTTTATAAAATGTGCAACCAACCAAGAAAAACAACATTTTATCTCCTTTTTTCTTGAAATGCATAAATATTCATAAAATAATCCGTAACTTTATTACCTGAAAACACAGCGATTACTTTTTATAAGTTCAATTGGCAGTTTTTTTAGACCCTTTCACTTTCCACTTTACAGTTGAATTTTACTCAAAATGAAGCCCACTTTTTGGAAAACTCGGACCTGAAAAACAAATAGCGTGTTTGTGTGTCCGAGTGTCGGACCCGATTTTGCTACCCCCGTGGACCGAGTTATGCAACATCGTAAAGAATTCGGCCAGATTTTGGCTGCCGCCCTTTGTTTTTGGGAAGTGAGACGGTCTATGCAGTTGCAGGCTTCGCTCTTACTATTCCGGAACTCTGTCGTCTTCCCGTTTTAGTTTTGAATATATTGCAAGATTGCAATGATCTTATTTGTATGATCGATGCCAAAATCCAGGTGAGTGGGTGTGGTCAAGAGGGGTGTGGTCAGAACATTGGAGAAATACTGGGGGTACGAGGGTACATTGTACCCCCTAGTTTTCTAAGATCCCCTGAATTCCCGATAGGCCCTCCATCCTTTACATGTTTAGCAGGCCTTGCCTAAGACCCGCTAAGCCACACCCCTTCATATCCTTTAGTGCTATTTGTACCCCCTGGTACCCCCTTGGACTTGAGCCTATGGGTTAGAAAGTGGTTTCTATTGGAAATGTTTATTTGAAACCATGAAACCTATTGGGAATAATGAGGGGTTTTAATGTACCCCGTAGAAGTTCAGAAACACCCTATCCTTTACTTGTTAAGCAGGCTCAGCCCAGCCACACATCTCCTTATCCTTTGATGCTATTTGTACCCCATGGTTGGGAATTCGTGGTTTTACCTTGTGAATAATACAGAAATTCCAATAATTCAATGTTAATAGTTAATTTCCTATACTTCATAGGCCCATAATCACAGTTACTGCATGTTGGTAGCAACTAGGAAACAATTATTGTATATGCACCGTTGTTTGATGTATTGTTTTCAATTTTTGAAATATTAACTTTTGCTTCATTCAATTCGAATTTAATAGTTTGAACCGCATGTGTAAATTTAGGAACGGCTTGAGCGTCACTTCACGAATTTTCATGGCATTAAATATTGTGCAACTTCATTCAAAGGGGCTCAGATTTGGTGACATAAAAACCCACTTTAACCCAAACAACTTATCTGGTAAATTATAAAGTTTACTGAAGCGACGCGTTAATCTTCTTAAGGCTTAACCTATTAAAATGATACGGTAATATAGGATTTATTATGCATATGATAACCGTGCAACGTCCTAGCACTTATCTGTGACAAAAGATGTTTTGAGCCTAATTTAATATCTAAGGATATCCCTCTTTAATATGTCAAGGATGTAAGGCGGCTCATAGTCGAGAAACTACGGTACCTATTTAAGAAGAGGTGCTAATCTATTTATCCGAATGCACTTCCTATCTGTATGTATGTCTCTGCGCTGTAACCTCTCAAGGTCCCCTTACTTTCTCAACGTTTTTTCAGATTTTATTTCGGAAGACCTTCACGGGATGTGGTTTTGCCACTTTACCAAATGATAGCAACTTCATTTAGCACCATTTGACCACTCCTATTGACATTCAGGGGGTATGGTCAAAGGTCAAGTGGGGTGGAGGCATATTGAGACGGTCGTAGAAAAAAGTACCTACAAAGGCAACAACTTTACTGGGTGAACCCATTTCACTTAACTTCCACTGACCTGCGAGGAGTATAGCCAAACCTCAAATTATCAAATGTGGTATCATCAGAAAGGCATTACAAAGAGCTAAGCAACGGTACATGACATTTCAAGTATATTTAAACTGTACGCCTTACAATATTGTTAGAAGGGATCAAATTTTATGAATACAATAAGTATTAACTATTTAAATGCATCGTATTGGGAATAGTTAGTAAAATAATAATAATTTATTCGTAAAAGCTTCCCATACAAACGCCAGAAGTACCCAGCTTAGGGTTGTTACGTTTTAACACTGCGTGGTAAAATAAATATATTTATGATATTGGTATAATAAGTAGTATGCATACATTTCAATAAAATGTTGGTATTAATCAGTACAGAGTGCGATATAGGTTTCCTCAAGGTCCTAAACGCGGTCTCACTTCTTGTTGTTGGCTTGGCGTTGTCTTGTGTTTTTTTGTGTTCGTGCTCTAAAGGTTGGGACGTCCGCTGTAAAAAAAGAGTGTACAATCTAAATGGGATTTGTTGATTTTTGAAACCCATGGAAATATTTGTATAATTGCACCAAGAACCATCAGATTCACCGGGTCACAAACTCAGTAAATACAGGGTGAGGCATAAACATTGACTGTTAGCAAATATTTTTTAGCCAAAAATCCTCAAAAAAGTAGCCCGTTTCC
>JAQFZX010000951.1:0-39940 GCA_034682405.1 Hydroisotoma schaefferi | reverse complement strand
CGAGGTGTCATAACAACCTGTCAACCGTAAAACTTCAATAGTGCCCCTATATACATATATCGAACTCACCCTGTACTTTGTCAGTTGTCACACAATATTATTTCCACACGGTTTAATTTAAAAATCAAGCCCTAATGCAGAAAACAGTTTCTCCAACAAACTTCCTAACAAAAAGTAACAAAGCATTTTTTTAAAGAATATTTCTCAATGCTAATTCTGTTAGTGATACTTTCTCTGTACTTCGGTGGTTTCGAATGAAAAGGGCCATGTGAGGATCGCGTATTCAAATTCAGATATTTATTATACATTCCTTTCAGTCTTGCCTCGAATATTGGCCCGGGCTACTAATTAATTTTTCAGTTGTTTGGTGTCAAATTTAACAGGGAGCATATAGGGTCATTAATAGTAGCTAAAGGGTGCACTATTCACGACTTAATACAGTTATCCACATAACATAGAGATCCGTCTAGCAAAGTGACTGTCTTTGTCTTTCCTTTCTTAGTACCCTCAATTCTGTTCCATGTCTCCCTCGAATATAAACATTCTTTTACTAAATTAGTCCGAAGATTTTTTTAAATTCTGCTATAGCGTATCTTAATTATATGGAGACTGAGATGTCCCTCGCGTACCATACCAATCCCTATTGAAGGGGAAAGTTTCCAATAACAAAATTAGGCTTGGACGCATCACAGTAACAGAATGTAGAGTACTCTTTTATTTCAGTTTAAAAATGACTTTATTTGAAAAATGACTGCCAAGAGTGGTAAAGTATTTTACCTTTTCCTCAGTTGACGTGTGTGAAAGACTTCATACATTATTTTTTCGACACCCCTTTTGTCAAAACCATAAACCAGCCCACGCTTTTTCCTTACTCTTTTTTTTACTTTATTTTGCCTTTTATTACTTGACATTTGGCCTGTTCTGGGCTTGTACAACAACAACTTGATATTAAAAACCTCTGCACCAAGTCTTGTACAACGTATGAAATGATGTATTGAGAGAGATTTTGTTTATCGGAGTATTAGATTACAGTTATTGATTCCATTTCAGACTTTTTGTCCGTCACACTCCTACGATTTTGGCAGAAGTACTGACATTTCAAAACACATATTTTGGTGAATATCACTGCCTATTTTCATTACATATGTTTTCAGAGCAACATTCATATCATTGAAGCTTGACAATTGATATTAATTACCGCAAAGTTATTTTCAACTGTCAATTAGTGGACTTAACGGTGTGTCAAATTCATAAATAATATATTTCGTTTTAAAAATTCTGACTGGATGTACAAAATTCATTGTTCGCCGAGACCAACCTAAATTAGGTTTATAATTCAGCCCCCGCTCAGGGTATTCGTGTTGAATAACGAAGTTAAAGTAAATTTAATCCTTACTTTTCATTAGCCAATTAGCCTGATTTCTAATTTAAGTAGCTACTATGTGAATCTATTTCTGCCACCCAACTGTCGAATTCAACGTTACGCAGTCTTCTCGTATTTATATTGTGAGTAAGTCTTGTAAACTGTTGGCAAAAATCTTAACCATTCTATTAATTCACTAGCCGTCCCGACAGCAGAAAGTAGGTAATCCGACGATATATTTCTTGGAAGTATCAATGCAAAACAAAACAATCTCAAGAAGCTTAAAGTGACCCGGTGGTGTCGTGTATGTGTAGGAAGTTTATTTGCCGGAATTATAAAGTAGGTAGAGATTATAGAGAGGTGTGTATTCTTGATCTCAATTCGGCAGACTTCTGACACGAGCCAAAAACATTAAACTCACAGCCATACGAATCCAATTGGTAGGACAAGTAGGATTAGACGCTGGTTTGTACATAGTAATAAAGTGATTGAAATAGACTTAAAATTGGGTTATCTCTATCTCACACGCAGCCACTGAAAGTATAGAGACATGAAAATAAACAACTTATAAATACGGTACTATTCTTACTAATTTAATTTAACACCGCTAAGCTAAGGGTAGTAAATTAAAATAAACTCAGCTAAGCTGATAAATCGCTACTTATTCGTGTAAAGTAACAAAACTTCACTTTATTTAATGCTGCACTTACAACTAGTCCCGATAAAAACACAAATTAAAGCAAGCTACGAGCCATGAAAGTAACAATAATCGACTGTATGAAAAACACCGAAAAGTCCCTTCGTGTTACTAAATCCGCACGTGATAAATACACTTCAACCTTGATATGCTTTTATTACTCTAGTTTTTAACGAATGGCCGACACTTGTTCCTACCAGAATGATTTCCGGATTATTATGATAACTATAATACACTGCACCTACAATTTTGTCACCATTTTACAATTTTTAAAAGAATGGTTCACTTTTTTGCAATGTAGCCCATGTCAATGTAAGGGTAGTGTTAGGTTGGGTAACTGCATCAAATATTAAACTGGTTGACATAATTTACTGAAACTGGCACATACAGTTTGGGCAACCTTTCAAACAGTTTTACAGTTATCGAGCCGCATTATTTTTATTTTAGTAGTTATTGTACAAACCCCAGACCCAAATTAACGGATCATTTGAGGCAAACTTCAACCTCCTCCGAACAGCTAGCCAAGCCTGTCTAAGCCTTAATTCCTATAGAGGGTTTTCTGAAAGGGGATGACACCCCTTTTAGGTCACTTCTTTTAGTCCACATAAGCCCAATTGACTGGGCTAAAATAAATATAAAACATGCATTAACTTCGGTATAATCTGAAGTTTCAGGTGCGCGGAGCAGTATCAGGTGAAAAAAAAATTGATTTTGTTTAACATAAAAGCTTTAAAACGCCTGAGTAGTGAATAGACCAAACGAAAGTGGAAGAAGTAACGGGGTTTGGGGGCCATGCCCCCACATAAAATAAACAATTTGAATCCGAATAAGCCACGTACTAATTATAGTAAAGGGTTTTGAAAAGGATAAGGGATAAAATAAGCAGTTACAATCCCCACAAACGTATGCAGACCTGAAAAATCACACGGCAGCGCGGTGATAAAACAATTGACTGGGCTCACATAGCTGTTTGGAGGAGTTTTTTACATTCATATCTCTTTTTCCAATCTCAGAAAAAGTGTAAACAAACAATGCCGTAAAAACCCCGTGCATTTGGGAACAATCCTCAATGTTTACTGTAATTAATTGAAATTATCTCTTTAAAAGTTCAACTAACTATAAATGATACTGAGTATAATATTTCATTACTAAAAACCTTTCTAAACATTGACCAAAGAGCTAGATAACGTTTATGGAACATCATTGAAGTACCCACATGGCTATGATTGTAGGCAATAGTTCTGTAGCAGTTTAAGATACAAGAGGTAGTAGTGTAGAGAGCTGATTAATGGCCAGTTAGGGATTTTATTACCCAATTAAACAACTGCACACAACAGAGTAAACTGCAATGCTGCTAGATTATTACTGCGAACTCAAGTTGATGTTGATAATTGCTTTTTGCTATAAACACCATTCAGTATTAGTATAAAGAAACTAGCCAACGTTAATAACTACCTTGGTAGAACGGGTATACTCTTCGGGGCCATTCATAAATCAGCCTAAAGATTTGGGAACTGCACTGGTAGTAAATTTGTAATATCAAGTTACGTAGTCCTAATCGGCAGTATCGTATA
This sequence comes from Hydroisotoma schaefferi, assembly GCA_034682405.1. Taxonomy (NCBI): domain Eukaryota; kingdom Metazoa; phylum Arthropoda; class Collembola; order Entomobryomorpha; family Isotomidae; genus Hydroisotoma; species Hydroisotoma schaefferi. Next base: position 36,306 of record JAQFZX010000951.1, on the reverse strand, counting down.
CATATGTTAAGAAAATTCATAAGACGAATGATAAAGACGGCTACGCCGATTAGACGGTTTAATATTTGTACCTACACTGTCTCCACTCATTTATCAACAGCCATTTGCACAGACCCGTAATAATCTAAAGTTGATTTTGCTTGCTTTCCCTCGTGCTTTGCTTTCATTTACACTGGAAACGTATCAACGGAGTTGATGGTAAACTCGATGTGTAATTAGAGGCCACCACTATCAGCTACTGCCACTAACTACTAGTATAATCGCATTGCATACCTCCATTGCTCGAGAGAAAAACGCATTACTTTCAGCCCACTACTTTTCCCTATAATTACCTACACGTAACCTTCCATATTCATTTATTCACTATTGAATGAAACCAACACACGACTCTGATCTATATATTTACAAAACATATACAAAATCACTCGATCAATTTCTAGAATAGTGAGCTAGCGTACGCAATAAATTGATTTCAAGGAGTTAACTAATATGAATTATATTTTTACCCGGAAATGGGGAACCACGATAGTATTTAATTGATCCCTTTCACAGTGACAGTCAAGGTCTAAAGAGAACGGTTATCGGCGATCGTATTCAGAATCCCTCCACCAAATAAATGAAAAACCTCCTTTTACCTTCAAAATTGAATGTGTCATGCACAATGAACTAACTATGTGTTTCATTTTGTAAAATTACAGTATATGCGGTGGTATCCTCATCGATCTCGTTTTGGATCCCAGCGATAGTAATGATAGTGATGTACTCAAAGATCTTCCGGGAGGCCCTACGGCAAAAGCGTGCCCTCTCTTCCACATCCGCTTGTCTCGTCCTCCAACATGTCAATAGTACGTCCCGTTCCTCAAATCATAATAGACGTTCTTATAGGTCTGAGATTACACAAAATGGTAAGTATGCAAGTATTCAGAGAATTTCTGCCAAATGCTCTTGCAGCCTGCAAGGATTTGCCTTATGCGACTAAATGTCCACGCCCCCGCCCCCCGTATCGACCCCAACTCTGCTCAAAAGGGCTTTCTTACTTACTTTATGAACTAGGTAGGTGCATGTAGCAAAACTATCCAGTAACCAGCAAAATTATGTATGTTTTGCGTACCGGAAAAACTCTTCCGTCTTAAAGTAGGCTTTAAAAATCGCTTGACAAAAGTTAAAGAAATAAATTTGGCTGCTTCTGCCCTTTTATATTTCTAGTTTTTATCTGCTAATTAAATTAAGCCTCAGATGGATCAGACAGCTAGTCTAATTCTTCATCGAATTAGAAAAAAACTTCACACTCTCCACTCGACTCCAAAATTTGGAGTCCAAATCACGTTTTAATAAATTAGATTTCGTTACCTTACTTTTGAAAGTTCCAAGTATTACATTCTTCTCTACGTGTTCTAACAAATCCACTTTTTCACTTTCTTTTTATTCTCCCCAGTTCTTCCAGCTAGAAACCAAAATGACTCCATGATAAAATGGTAAATTTCATTTTTGGTTTTGAAAAATGTCTCTCAAAATTACCAAATATTCTCTCAAATCCTCTTCTTCCTCTAGACAGGAAAGCTTGATAAATATCTGAAGAAAAATGAACATTATTAGCTTTCCCTTGTGATTTACTATCCTTCCGTCTTCACTAATGGTTTCCTTTGTTCCATGTCTATCCATACTCATAGGCAGACACTGTTGCTCCAAAGAACTTACATACCTTTAAAAGATAGAAGCATGAATATCGGGCTTAAATTATATTTACAACTGCGGTAACTTCATTTTATTAGCTTTAGTAAGAAAGGATGTAAGATACCAAATGAAGCAAAGAAAAAAAGAATTTAAAGAGAGAAGGAAACCCAAGAGAAAGTGAAGCAGACAGGATGGCTTTAAAGAAAAAGTATTGGATGATCTATATTATTTACTTTTAGATGCTTTCTTCTCATTCTTCGAAAAGTCTGTAGGGATTTGCATTTCTTTTAAGGCCAAAGGGTAAATCTGTCTGTTGTCTGTGCCTTTTTATCCTTCTCGGGGTTTGCTGGTTTCAGAATTCGTATAATTTAGCAACAGTGTTGCAACTACTTCACTACTACACTACAGTGTTTATTCGGGCATTATTAGTTTGATTGGTAATATTCTTCATGCTGAATTTGAAAGTTAGAAACTTTTATAATGCAATTTTTAAAGTTCTTCCACCGTAAGTATATGGTCAAGGCCATTCAGATTCATGCAGGGCCCGGCTATGCAGTTCATTCCAGCAACAGCAGTCCTAGTAGTTTCGCAACAGAATGATAAAGCTCGAAGAGATCTTCTACCTAATATGATGAATATTAATAAAGCCGTGAATTTTACCCAGGGGTAATAAACAAATACTACCTAAAACCTAGGGAAAGTTCTTTTCATCTGGATTACCTATTAGTTTAACCCAAATGAATAGGAGAGCTAAGCTTAGTACGAGTAAATTAATATGTATATAGTAATTATACAGTTCTAAATCCGCTTTATTAATTTAATACACTACAATCTATGTACAAGCAAAGTAATGAATTTCTCTACACTTTCAAGGGCACGCAGTAATGGAAATTCCCTTCTATGCAATAAATGCCACACCATTAGAGTTTCAAAAGTACTAGTAACCGCAAAACTTTAATTTGCAGAGATAGAAAGTTCTTCAAACCACATTTTCAAATTTAAAAATAAGTACATTTAGCTACAGTACTGGCGAAATTCAGTAATGTTATGCATTTACTGGACTGGTGAAATTTATTTGACTGGTGAAATTTAGTAATGTTATGCAGTAACGATAAATCCTTTTCTGTTTTATTATCACGACTTAAACTCCAGTTTCTGGAATAGTTACTTAATAGAAAATGTTTCGATTAGTTTTAGCAAGTAGATATATTGAACGAGCTTCTTAAAACCACTGAGAGACAATACTCATTAAATATTGAAGTTACCATCCTAGCCCTTTTCTTTTTGGTTGGTAGATACGCTATTGGATAAATGATTTTGCAGAATTTCAGTTCTAACCAAATCGAGCATAACTTTGCCAGAGCGAGCCTGACTAAGGATTACAATGGCATGGAAGCGAGGTTTTACATTTACTCCAGGCAGGCCGGCATCAGCGTGGGTGGTTGAGGTTGGAAGTTTTGGGAGATTTGGCTCTAGCTAAAGTGATTCGTGAGTGAAAGTAGTCAGTGTTCTGGAAGATAATCGATTTTGAGGGAAAATCACAGAACCTCTACGACCGATTGAAATTCCATGATCACCATCATTCAACTCGTTCCTGATCTTCCACTCCAGCTAGATAGATCCTCCCTTCAAATAGAAACAGATGGATGGATATAATCATGAATCATGTCGTATTATTAAAACCACTTGAAGCATTTACTTTACCACAGAGGGATAGAGAGAGAGCAAGCTAAATAACTTGCTAAAACTTTTTTCCACGATTGACGTCCTGACTTACGTTTACTGAATCTTCATTATATTTTTTTAGTTTCTCTCACAAAGTCGTTTCCATTTTTAACAACGAGTAGAACTCTTCCCTTACTCCTGTACTTTTACTATCTATAGTAAATCATCAAACCTACAATCTTAATTCTACTCTTTCTGTGAAAGGTCATACAATAAAGGTGAATGATGAAGATGATCATTCACAGTGAAGTGAAGTTGGGTTCGAGTACGGTTGATTATACGTATGAGTATTACTGGGTCTGGATGAAAGTGTGAATTATGCAAAACTGACAGATCCTCTCAACCAAATAAATGTTACCGAGCAAGAAGGAGGATTAGCTCTGATTAGCAGAGACAAGTGAAATTATAATGAGCTCTGACTTTATGTCCTTTAGATGGATCAATCACTATCCACTTCTTAGTTAGACTAAGGCAGGGTCTTAGCAAAATCACTCTCGTAGAATCACAAAGTAGTTCTTACTTTAGGTAACATTAGGTAATGAAAGTAGTTATACTGCAGATGTATCATTATTTTAACATTACACTGCATATTCATCCTCACCGACGTTGTCGCTTTCACTTTAATTTGTAATTTCTCAAAGAGGGTTATGTATATTATTCCGTATTGTATTATTATAATAGACCCCATTGGTTTCCTTTTCTTAACAAAATTACAAGCAGTATTCATAAACAGGAAATGGCTGGCGAATGTATTATACATAAAGCTCTTTACTGACAAATGACTGGGTACGACAATCTTAAACTGTAAGGAGCTAACTGAAGTATGGCTTTTTGTGAAGTTTTGTTTTCTTATGCATTGTTTTGCTGTCGAATGCTGGATAAATTAAATGACATGGATGCCACTACATTGTGTTTTTAATTTTACCTGAGTATCATATTATTATTTAGAGTTCTTCTATATGTATGAAGTGTCCTCACTAGTTATGATTATAACATTGGGTAAGTAATAGTTAGTTTAGACTCGTCCAATTTGCCACCTAACTTCCGCATCATTCTCAGCCTCTTTCTACTTCCATTTCATCTAATTAAACGAGTTTGAAGTTTTACTTGGCATGACAAGTTTTACTTCACGGGGTCTGCTTCATCGTAAGCTTTAAGGCAAGGACCTTCTTTGATCTATGGTGAGGGTAAAGTAACATGAACAATGTGATAATTTCACGAGAAAGTTACACCTTGTAGGGTTTAGTAGCTTACACTTTTTATTTGGTCCGAGAAGCAAAACACTTCACATCATATTCTATAATTTACAGTTTAATTATGGATGTGAGTTTATATCTACAACATAAAGTTTGCTAAACCTGTTTGTGGGTGGGTATATATATGTAATAATTGAAGTTTACAGCCCAGTCAATTGGGCATATATGACCACGCTGTCCGTCGGTCTGTCTGTAAACTCGATAACTTGAGAAATAATGATATCAGATCGCCAAAAGTTTGCGTAGAGAGTCAAGAGAAGCTATCAAAGGTTAAGTTCGTAAACCAGCCTGATCAGATCACCCAAGGGACAAAACTACCCCCACTGGCCTGAAATTTCGAAAAAAAATTTTACCTCTTCGTTTGTTCAAAAGTAACAAAAATCCGATTATTTTACTGTGTGAAGCGTCATTACTTTACCGGCCGACCACCAGGATATTGGTCCAGCTGATTAACAGCTCCATGCATTCTGTGCATGATTCGCCAAAAAATAATTTTTGTTTTAATTAATACTAACTACGACTAAAATAACTGTTAAACCCAGTATTTTAGTTTGCAAATTTCTAAAATGTTTTCGAAAAACTTCTGGACGTACCCCTATGCAAAAAGGGTTGCAACGGAGTGCTAGATTAGATAAACAGGGTTGTCATCGAGTGGAAGGAAATATGTATAGTTTGCAAGAAGGAAAGGGTAGGATTGCAAGCAATGTTTTATTTACGATTACAGCGGGTCTCCGTAGAGTAGTTTTCTCATATTTTCTCCTTCATCTTCATTCCATCTCTGATTCAACATTTTATTATTGTTTCAATTTAAGTTGGTCCCGTGATACGGAATGGAAAAAGTTTTCCTTTAGTTGAGACCGTAGCTAAAAAGGAAGTTTAAAAGTTAACTTCTGTCCCTATCCTAATCATTGTAGGCAACGAACGTGATATTAACGTAACATTGCCTTTTCCTAACTATGTATTTCCAATTTAAACTTAATCTGCTTAAAGTTATTATAGTTTTTAATTCCACGCAGAATCCTATGAAATATACACCTCTTCTCTAGTATAAGCAAGATGCGTTTTAAAATCATTATTTCATTTTATGATTTGTAAATAATTTTCTAAATTAATGCTCAGTTAGTAACTGCTTTTATTTACCTCCATGTGCAACTGGTACACAAAGGCGCGTTCATAGGGGAGGATTTGTAGGTTTATTTACAACAAATCATCAACAAACCATAAATCTTCCGTCTAGGGATTTGGGCACTGCATAACCTCCTTCGCTCTAGTTATGTAAATAGGCTACAAAATCACATTTAAAGGTCAAAAGTTCCTTTATTATTATTAACCTTTTTGATTTAATATAGGATCATAAACAGGATTACTGCAATATTTATTAAACTGTTAAAAAATGTACCTTAAACTATTAAAATCGAATAAGGATGGTTTTTAATCGTAATTGACTAACTTTGCATTTCATTTATCACTCTACTTACCATATGTAACTAAACGCTTTAATGTAGTCCAAATATTGCTTAGTCTTCTTTAAGTTTTTATTTTAAAAAGACTATATGAAACCGGCTATTTAGATTGTTTTATGACCCTAGCTATTGTATTTTGTAAGATTGTACTTCTTGTATTTAACTTCCTTCACCTTTCAAACTTTCATGACATTAATACATGCATACTTTCGAACACCGTTTGCTTTAAGTTAAAGTTCATAAAACAGTACAAATTACCAGATCTAAACAGTACTTTGACAACGAATTGCAGACTTTCTCTCACTGGGTGAAAGTTCTAGCGAGAAAGTCTGAAATAGACAATTACCGTAAAGTCGCGAAATACAGCCGCCCTCGTTAATTTAACCGCATCCGTTTTTAACATGGCCCAAAATAAAAAATAGATGAGCCGCCCTCGATATAAGTGCCGCAGATGCTAATGCATTAAATTAAATGGAAACCCTTAATGAACTTTGCGAATACATCCTTAGTTTACTATTTGCCTAATCTTCTATTCTTATCTACGAACCAGCAGCCTCAGACTCTCCTCTCCCATGTACTACAAAATAATTTCAGCAGCACTTTGGCGAAATAATTTTTAGTGTGCATATTTCGAAATGGACCGTACTGAGTTTCAAACTCCTAGCTGAAGTTTCTGCACAGGTCAAAAAATAAAACATCTTACACAAACGAAAGAAACCTAAAGGTAACAATTAAGAATACTTTAGGGTATTTTCATTGAATTGAAATAATTACTATTCAATATTACAAAATCAATTTTTAGTACGTCAAACAAGCTGAAGAAATTGGGAATCGACCTGCAGCTACAGAATTTGGTGTCAATGAATCTATAATTTAGAATGGATGATTTACTTGGCGATGAATTTGATGGATTTGAATGAGGTTAAAAAATTATTTAGTAAAAACTTCGACGAATAAATTGACTAAATATAAAAATAGAAGAGCCGCCCTCGACCGTAAAGCCGCATGCTTGAAAAGCATCATCTTTTATCATAGATGAACCGCGGCTGTAATGCGCGACTTTACGGTATTATTTTATTCCCTCCGGTAATTTACCCTCCACATGTTGTGTAAAACTCGTGTACCCAATGTTAAACACAGTTCAGAGAGAAACAAGATATTTTAAGGTTAATATAGACCTTGAATGGGCTAATAAATTTCTTAAACGTGGATTTATATTTTCTTTGCTGACCTATTTAGTTAATATATGTCTGTAAAGATGCAAATACATGCACAAAAATTGGTACTTTTTCAGTCTTTATGCATTAAATTTTGTGCTTCACAGATTTGAAATTATATTCGCCTGGTACTACGTCTACGTTTGATAAAATTTCATTATTTTTCTCTAGTGCAACTATACCACTTTTATTAGACAATCGCATACAGTGCCCTATTTTAACTTCCGACTTTCCCGGAAGAAGCAAGGGAGATTAATTACTTTGCCTGCATAAAAAATGGCTTAATTTAGAATAAAAATGTTGAAAGCTCCATTTTGTGAGGTTAATAAAGGTAGTCGACAACTACGACTAATAATATGACTTGCAGTATGATTATCTCAGCACGTGCTTCTTTTCATTTCTGCAACAGAAATCAATATTCGCAATAAAATTTAGTTATCAAATCCCAGTGTCCTAGAATTTGCGATTGAAACGAGATTTAATAACATTAAAATTCTCTTCTTTTGTAAACAAGTTTTTAAATTGGATTATCAAAAGTTTTCAAAAGTTTTCTCCATCTATTATAAAAAGTTTGGAAACATGTTTTACTGATCATGTCTTCTTCATACATTTATTATACGGTACATTTTCAATAAATTACAGTAAAGCTACAGATTACCACTACTCCCACAGCCTGTCTCTTGAACTTTATAACAAGCATGCAGGCGTGTATTACAAAAACGTCGGCCGATATTTGGTTTTTTTCTCAAAATAAAGAGGAGTTGGGTTTTTTCTCTATAAGAAAACCTATAGGTTAAAGTTCAGTAAAGGAAAAGTCGTTGACGGAAATTAAATTGGATAGGATACATCTGGGGAGGGATCAGTCTAGTGGTTTTCGTATGCGGTATGCTAGAATAAGCACCCACGAGAACAAATTAAAGCTGAAGGATTGAAATGCTTTCTTCCATGAACAGAAACTTCCAATCTTATTTTTATCTGAACAAATCGATTAGACTTAAATTCATAATGAAACAAGTTAAGCAGATGCTCAAGATATACGATGCTTTCTGCGCGTCATTAAATAAATTGGTATAAATTACAACATTTACAACTTTAAAGAGTTCATGAAAGCTGGTTTAAATAATATACTACTGCTTTTTAAGGTTTATATTAAAGACGTCTTATAAAGAAATAAATTTTTATGATCCACATGAATAGTATGTGTACATAAACCTTTAAGAAATTCCTATAATGAGCAACAAACTTAATGGACCTCATAACATCAATCGAGCCCCAATTTCTATCTCATCATCTGCAGCATATTTCACCAACTTTATTTCTTATTCGTTGGCATTTCCTCCAGATTTTGATGACCCATGTCCCATTAAGGAGTTTTTAGAGCTAATTTCTATACAAAAACTATCGATCCCAAGGGAGAAACTAGTAGACATATTTACTCAACATTTTGCCATTGAGGAAACTTTAATCCATAAACTTTCTCTCATTTAAGTGAAATAGTCTGCAAGAAATCGTTTCAACGTACTATGTTTCATGTTTACCAATCCTCTGGCCTGCTCTTTATCTTTCTTATAGAAAAACTTGTTCTTTCATCTTTCCCAACTAAATCACTTCAGAAGAACGATTAAGTTGTGATGTGATGTGAAAGTTCCCCATAAAAATAGTACTCTTCTACTCCTGCTAGTACGTAGTAGATACTTTTAGACATTGTGACTGTGGGTGTGAGCACCTACTAACCTCCCAACCAGCTGTCAGAAAGTGCTGGGCTTTCTATCTGTCAGTTTGTTCTAGTGAACTTTTCCCAGTTTCACGCTTCGTTGGGTTGGCTACCTTTTGTAATAAATCCTCCCGTTTATTTTATACTCTCATCTATCTAAAACTAGTCAATCTTATCAGTGGTCTTTATTATACCATTCGAATACGTTTATTTCTTACCATAGTCGTAGTTTATTATACGTAGTTTTCAGAATACTGTCATTCTCGTGGTTGGTTAAATTAGAAAGTTAGTAAATCGAAGTAGGCAACGACGCTTATTAATATAAAAATTCTAAATAAAGGAAAGGAGGTGAAATAAATGGCTTGTTGGGTGTGGGTCTGAATTGGCAAATAGAAATAGGTTTCTTTAAACATACAAAACAAAGTCTTAGACTACGTATATTGAAAAAGAAGTGAGGTTTCATTTAAACTCTAGTCAGTTTTAACACTGCGGTAAAGAAAGACCAGTTCCCTGAGTGACAAGACCCGATGTGTTGTGTAAGAGCCAACTAATGATTTCCATTTCAAACATGTTCGCAAATTTTTCTAAAAGAAAAGCTTAAGAGTGGGTGTAATATAACTTCTCGCAGGACGATTACTAACAGTTGGAGCAGCAAGCTTAAATCTTAAGTAGATTTGTTTTATGAAAAGTCAAGTCACCATCTGGGATGGAAATCGTCTTAGTGTGTGAAAACTTTAGTAAGTTAGTTGGAAAATAATGTACTGTCCAGTTTACAAGCTCATTTTCTCCCGTTTCCAGTAAAAAATAAAGGTTTCAAATAATTAACTAAGGGTTTTACTGTTTTTAAATTTGAAAAGCTACTATTCTTCTTCCACGGTTCGTTATTGACGAGTAGAAGTTATTTAACTTCAAAGTCTACCTAATATAGTCTCGCTCACTCACTCAGAGAAAGCATTTACAATAGTAGAGCATCGTTAAGGCTAAGGTTTATTTTGTTACTCTGATCCTAATCATAGGTTTCAAAGAATCCTGTAGTATTTTTTCATCACTGGATACTGACGAGAGTATCGCTCCGCTTCTGCCCAAATAACAAAAGACTAGTCCACTCATCTCAGTTGTCAAGTAATAACAACTACACTGTAGATCCAGACCTAGTAGAATCCAATATCATCATATTGGACCATAAATCATGATATGCGTTTAGCAAAAGCTTCCCACGGTGTTGGACAAAGCCCTTTGAGAGTATTAGACTCCCTATTGGGTCAATTCACCTCAATCTGTCAGCCCATTAAGCTCTTGTCTGAAGAAAAGGTCAATTTTTCATTTCAACACGTTCAGCCTTTCCATCAACTTCCTACTTTCTCATACACAAAACGTCAATCCGATAGGTATATTTACCGCATATCCTCGAATAGTAGTGTTCCTCTAATACACCCCTGGTGTAATACTGCAGTAGCCCTCTTCAATATTATCCCTAAGTAAAACTTACGGGTTTATAGTTCGGGGATTTACGGTATAATGATATAACAGAAGTAAGGAAGGGTTGACGGGTCGTTTTGATATGTAATCCTAAAGTGAAACTCAACAGGAGAAAAAAAACAGTCCATTTAGCCATTAGACAGCGAACATCGGTGACAGGAGGACAAAAAGTATTTAGGGTACTAATAATCCCACCGTTAAGTAAATTGTATTAAGGCAGAAATAACACTACAGCGATTGGGTCTTTAAATCTTTAGTCCACGAAAATAAGAAGAAAAGCCTTTCGAGCAGAGTTTGGATTCCAGTCGAATCGATTCAATAAATCATTTTCTCCTAAACCGGTTCAAAAATCAAACCCCCCACACGCTCTCTAATACTTACTGCTTGCTATACTTACACAACATTATGCTATATTATTACCACTATTGACTATTTAAAAAAATTAGATTGGCATATTATATTATTAAATGTTTATAATAGTTGCTTATGTTATCATTTTGTTCACGTGCAATGCTAGATTATTATGCAACTTATTCATGTTAAGTAAAAGTAACGATATTAATCAATAATGATGGACAATTAAGATTAGTAAAAAGCTCTTTGCTACTCTGATTATTTGCTGGCGCATTTTAATGTGTATTTTATACTTGCTGGCTGTGCATCATAAGAACGTATATAATTACAATAGTTAAGCATTTTAATGTAATTACATCCATGGAGAAGGTACCCAACAGAAATTCTAATCCAATGTACTAACCCCGCGTCATTTTACCTTACTTTTCAGGGTCGACATCCACACAAGTTTGTGACAACAAGTCACAACAGAAATGGAAGCACGAGCATAAAGCAGCTAGAACGTTAGGTAAGTCTCACATATTATTTTACCTCTATAACTTTTACTTTATCTGTATAATAAGTTTATAAGTTTACGTGGATGGTCGTAGTCATCTCGAATTTTGTAAGCTGTTCATAACTAAAAGGTGTAAATGGTTCATCCACAGCCTCACACTAAGCCTGTAAAAGGATGAAAGCTCCGGAGAAGTCAAGTGGTTCATTTCATCATTTCATTAGTCTCTTAATGCGCTTTCCTATTCTCACTAATTGGTCTTTATTACTTAGACTATCTTCCTAGATCTAGTCCTTGTCAATCTCAATTCACCTCTGGAGTAACCAAGCACTTTAATGCTAAATCCCAACCCTTCCTTCCACTCTAAAACAATATCACTCACTCCCATTGGTGGACATGTGTAGTCAGTAGCTCTGCAAATTGACTAAAATCCTAATCTCGTATACGGTATTCTATGCAAAATATAAAACAAACTTTCACCCTCTTCAACACCTTCAAGCATTCAAGGCGTTGCAATGCGTGTCAGTTTGTTCATCGGCTGGATTTAGCCGTGTTGGAAAGGTAGGTTGGAAGACTTGTATAATAATAAGTAAAAAGCCCTATAAAACTGTTAAAATTGGCAAACAGTCTACAGAACCACGCTTCCTCATCAACGTTCATTCCCCTTATTATTTATTGGATGAGTGGAGTGGCGTGCGACCGAATAAAATTATATCAGAATTCCCATATGCAGCTGTGTTAGACTTCATCGAAATTTCCTTGATTTAGCCAGTTTCCTTTGTCCATGAGGATGAAAACTTTATCAAATATCTCATCTGGAAGTTCATCTCTTCACATCACGTAATAAATATGGTGTTATGATGTACAGCGCCCCTGCCACTATCAGTACCACACAGCGACCGAATTCACCAGCGTTTCCACGTAGATAAAATTAAATGAAGAGATTCCAGTCTTTCTCTTGACTCATCTTTCCTACTTCCTATCCTCGGGTCGATCTCGTCTTCCTGGTAACTTCAGAGTACACAGGCTTGGGAGCAACGGCACATACCTACTCTGAAAGCGAATGGTCCCTTATCCGAGTTGCTGAAGGGGAAGCTCGCATTTCACTGTAGGAACTTTCTCCATGTGATTATTATCTGCTCAGTTGAGTTTTTAGCTATTCAACATATTATGGCACATGGTTAGGAATTCATGAACGTTCATTCTTATCGCATCTTAAATAAATATGCTTCCTTATGTTTTGTCTCCCTTAGACTAGGCATTGATGTGGGCATTAGGCATTATGAGGATTGGGAGTAAGGCATTATAGGAATATTGATGTACATGCACAAGTAGACATTTATCTACACTCTATCCTATTCTTACCATCTTAAGACTAACAAACCACTTTCTCCGCTCCACCAGGCAGGACACCAGGCTCTTGCGAACTCGAGGGGGCAAAAGGAGCTCAGAATTAATACTGATTTATGAAATTCTGCTGCTGCACTAGCTGTTACGCTTTCTTATTACAGAAGTAGTCTATCAGCCACTATCACCATATTCTAAAGAAATATTGGATTCAGAGGTCCACTTTCTGAGCTTTAATTTGAATTTTATTCGCTTGCCTAGAGAAGAGAAGTGGATTTACATTTTACTTCAAATCTCAGCCCTTGTTTAGTCTATCCATCCATGGCATCAACCCAACGTCCTTATTACGACTCACTTCACCAGTCAGGATTTAAGGTGACAAACTGTGATCATGGTGTGATAAGAGGCTGTTAAGGATTTCGATTTCTCACTAACTCTGCTTAAATCTCTGATTATTTAAACCTTCAGTTATTCCTTTATTTTATTCCCTGCTCTTTTCAACTAAAAGCTATACTAAAGATTATCCACAAATCTTATGCGGAGACGTTTTCTCTCCCACTCTCTCAGCTACAATGAATTCTCTGGATAAAAAAAACTATCAAGATTAAATGAAAGAATAGATTTTTAGACAATGGCAGAAGGGCTTATTAACAGAATGTTGAGTCCAGACCATGCAAGGACGACTTGACCATAATTTACTCGATAGGATTTCAAGTACCACCGATGGCGTTAACTGCTTCATGGCTAGCCATCAAGTTTTACACATCTTGAGACAAAACTAATACTAGGTTAGGTTAGGTTTTTACTATATTATTGGTTTGGCTAATGGTGTACTTTAAGTGAACATTTTTACAGTATAAAATTGGCCTAATGTCCACGAGTTTCTGCATTCTTAATTGCAGTTAACATTTATTCTAAAACCACTCGTTTGCGAAAAACTGGAATTTCTAATTCAACTATGCACAATGATCATTACATCCACCCACAACCTAAACCAACTCTAGGATGTGCAACGAGAACTACCATCAAGAGACAAAGATTGATTATTTGTGTCTGTTCAAATCTATTCTGGAAATGGCAAAGTCGCACGTACACATAAAACCTAGAAATAGAAAACCTCCTTCACTATTTCCTTAATTTGATTGAAAGGGGAGGAGTAGTGGAGGTACACGTAATAAGTTAGAAATCTATAAACATGCCTTTTTTCCTGCCTTCCTTTGCGATATCTAGCTTCGATAAATTCCATTTTTGTATTTCATTTTAGCTGCACTTCTACTTTATGTATATGTATGTCTACCTGCCCAACATAAACATAACTATTACCTTTTACCGTTTCATTCCTGATGCGTGGTATTACATTAAGTATAATCTATAGGGTGATAGTGAAATGTTGTGGCAGTTGCAGATAAAGAGGGAAGATTCATAGCAAAAGAGCAGAAGAAAAATAGTATTGAACGGGGGAAGCAGACTCAGAACTGTAAACGTGTCCGTTCTTCCAGATTAAAGTCCCATTTGTGTCTTATAAATAGTTTCTGTCTGCCTGTATTATTTTCCGTTCTGTCTCTACTTCAGACTCAGTAATCTGTATCTTTCTTCCTTTAGGTAGAGTATGGCTTCGTATGGAGTTAGCATTTATTTGCATCTTATCTCTCTGACTGAATCTGAATAAACAGTGAACAGGCGGACGATTTCCTTTCAAGTGGTTTCGTATATAACCGAATTCAACCGTCTTGAGAGTAAACCAAGCAGAAATTCTGTATCGGTACTTATCTGTCTTCAGACAAATCTTTCACAGCCATCCGACCACCAACCTAACATTAGCTAATGCTTATTAAGCAACCCTAACCACATTTCCTGTATTAATTTCCACGGGGAAGAAGATTATTACCGATTTCTGCTGAATTAATCTCAGTTATTATAACTAAAGCTGATGCAGAGTTTCGTAGAATTAATAACAAGTTCTGTCTATTAGCAAGACTCCTCTAAAGAATAAAACTTGCAAAACAAGTCTCAAAATTATTCGATGGATGAATTTCACTTAGTTCAGTCTGGCATAGCAAGTACCCCGTATTAATGGAGTATTCTGTAGATGCAAAGTGAAAAGCCTGAAAACAGCTGAACGATTATTTCATCCTTCAAAAAATTTGATGAATACTTGAAGTTTAAAACTTAGTAGTGTAGTTTAGTTATCAATATAAATACATCCTCCTTCTCAAGAACGCCAACCATGCCGTCAAGAGTGTTTAGTTTAGACTTCGAAGCAGTAAACACTTATAGTTTTTAGTCGGCGAAAAGGAAAAGTTGAGTTATTGATGCGGAACAGCAGGGAAACATGTTGATAGGGAAATTAAATATTTGTCGGGAACTTTTTCGTCAAAAGTTAGTGCACAACTGTCGCAGAAGGTTTTTTCCGGGTTTGAAATCAAATGCAGCCTGCAACCTGATAAAAAACACACAAAGTAAAAAAAAACATGTGTATAGACGACGCGACGGTAGGATGCACATGTATGTTCATGCAGATCTTTCATCGAAATGGCGAGATAAGAAGCCGATGTAACTGAGAGGTAGTTATGTAGTTGTCATCATCATCATCTCATTTCACATTCTCCTTGACAAAACATATTATAGTATAAAACAGGAAGTTTAAACCCAACATACTTATGCTTTTCTATGCTTATCAAAGGGACTGAAGTACATTTTAGTGCTTTCAGTTTCAGTACTCAGTTGACGAAAGTGGGAGTCAGAATAGGAGAGGCAAACAGTGTTTGTAGGAGATAAGCTGTATTTTCAATTTAGATCAAAGCCAGAGTATTTCATTACTTGCGTTTCTAAAAGTGGCAATACCCATCTCGTGGTTTTTCTACTTTGCATATTTTCTTATTTATTAAACTTTAATGTACACAATCCTTCATCCTTTAGAGTCCTCGCCTACTATTCACCGATATTAGGAAACTTACGCCGTAGATCCTAGACTAAAGATAAGCTTAAATTACTCACCGATCCTAGGCCAAAAATGGAGTCTCAATGTATACTAATGCTTCAGATTCATCCAGCTATAAGTTATCTTTCTATGTAGATCTGCTCTACTTGGTTTATTAGTTGCGAGAGAATTCCTCGGGTGGAAACCGAAGAAATAATCTACTGCACCTGTTACTCGACGACGAAGTTATTAGTATTCGTATTATTAAATTCTCCACAGCTACCTTCCTAGTTTCCGTTGTAAGTGGTTTCCCTAGTTTAATAGTTATCCATCTCACTAACTAAATGTAGTTATCTTATCATCCGACTCCCTAATATGCATAGTATTCAGCTAAACAACGATTTAACTCATCCTTATATTACAAACTAGCCTAGAATATCTTCATTTGAACATCCGAAATATAAATCCCTAAAATTTATATCAAAGATCCTGCTCTGGCTAGGAAGCAGTCAAGATTAAATTTGAACCAGGTCATTTGAAAATAATCTTTACAAAAATTATTACTTCTTTAGTCTTCTTTGCCTTATGATATTTTATGTTAAGGAAACTCACAACAAGAAGGGAGTTCTTGTCTGCCGAAAGGGCTTAAACTTTTCTTTAGCAAGCACTATGGCTTTCATTTTCAGTGAGTATTGATGTAAGATAGACATAAACTTTAGGTAATATATGGATTTCCATTGCTGTTGACCAAAGTAACTCCTCTTCAACAACTATACAGTCTTCACTTTTATAGTATATTGACATTCAAATGAAATCATTTTAAAATGATCAAAAAATGAAGAATGTGTCAGGGGTTGCGTCATATCCATGTACCTCAGTATCCCCGTCAGGGGTATGTCTCAATGTAGTAAAGTAGAAATCTACAGAAAATTAAGCAGTTTTGGGCAGTGAAACTTTATTTGCAGTTTTATGCAGTCTTAGAGAATTATCTTTCTTCAGCCCCCACAACTTTTTCGCTTGGGGGAAACTTTTCCATAAATATGATTACTGCTGCTCAAATTACATTGAATAATAATTTAGTTAGTTATAAATCTCCATCAAAATGTCATCTGGGTATCGTATTTCTAGGTTTATATCCCATTCTTAGTTCCCTTCTAAATAATCGTCGCCTCAAAATGAGCCGATCGAAACAATAATTCCTCAGTTCCGGAAATACGGGAACTTTCATTCGTTTACTATTTATGATATCAGCCTCACTTGAAAAAAACTCACATCGGTTTTTCCATCCTAAATCCGCTGCATTATCATAATTCCACGTTACTTATAAGTCACCTTGTCCACTACTAGATGCTTTCAATATGGTCTACACCAAGTTTATAACTATCTCTGGGCTCACAGATTTATATTTATTACGTTATAGGTTCTTTCTTTAGTACTCCTTAGAATTTTTTCTTATCTTTTTTCGTACAAATAACTTCCACTTCATAAAGTATCCAAAACATCGTTTGAAGTGTAAAATAATCATGAACTGAATAACTGGGAATGACTAAGTGCAACACTTATTCATTCCCAGTTCTCTGGCATATACCATGTATAATATTTGAGCTGCCTTCTCCACACACTCTTCTGGACAAATAATGGTTGTGTGTGGGCTGAAAATGGTCTGCGGAGAGTACAAGATATTTATTTCAATTTTCTACATCTAGAAATTGTTACAAAACGGCCTGGGAGTTTTACTTTGCTTTATTCTCTTGATAACCGCAGTTTTGCGGAGCTACTTCGAAACTTTCAGCGTTAACTAAATCAGGACATTTAGACGTGCTATGGTTTTATTATTCCTTCTACACCAGCTACTTTCTCTGGTATTTCTGAAAGTTTATGGAATCTCACGCCATTGCTAAAGCCACTTAGGTTACCCGAGTACCGAGTATGTAACTGCAATGTTTTAGAAGCATTAACGAGAAAACTAAACGAGCCCTATTTCAATTTTTCATCAACCACTTAACGTCTTTGATTCCATCTTGGACATAGTTCCAAAAAACGTGTTATAATTTATGTCGACAAACCATTATCTAAACGTCCACACTTCTGGAGTGACGTTTGTCTAATAATTTCTTCTTTGTAGCAAAGCCAGGCATGCATATCAAGGTTCCGGCCGGGACCCAGAAGCCCACTGTACTTCCTTTCATATAGTATCCAAGGTTGTAAAAATCTTAAAACACATTCAGGCATTATACAATTTATAATGAACAGAAACAAGCTATCTTTGAAACTTTTTCCTTTCCCATAACTCTCGTTTATAGTTCGACAAATTTATAACGAACTTATGCTTGAGTCCCCCTCATGCAGCTGTAAATTAATAAGAAACCGTGGGAGGCATGCAGACCCAACTTTTGGTGACACATCTGGCCTAGCCTCAGATTTATTATCTTCGTCAAGGATAAATTTTAATCCCTATGCATTTTAATTCTCGCTCTCTAAAGCTTTAATGATTGGAACCTGCTGCTAGTAGGGAAAGAAAATTATCATAAAATAATTCTTAAGATTAGGACAGTATAGTGGGTTTCTTCTTCAGTACATTCCACAAAAGGTAGGGAGGTTTTGAAGAGTTATGGTACAAAATCATATTATACTTTAAGGAAAAATGTACGAACGACCCAATTTAATTTTAATTAAGGGAGAAAGGCTCTGTAATGGTAAGAGAATTTCAGACTGAAGAATGGAAAAATTGTTTAACCTTTCGATCAAGAACTCCTTTTAATCTACAATCATCTCTTTTGATAAAATGATCTTTCCCTGATAAAAATATAATAAACCCATTAAGCGGAATCTATATGGGATGTATTATGCTTGCTTACTAACCAAGCTTGTAGGTTCAATACTATGTACTGTGTAGGGTCGGTCATTTATATTTTTTTCAAATAAGAGTAAACTTTAAAAACTTTTTTTATTGCGTTAAACGCACTACATTTCCATACTATTACTAATACTAATACTGCCATAAATATTACTACTACTATTTAAATATAATTAATTAGTCCTTGAGATACCCACCGAGTGAGGAAGTTGATAAACTTCCTCACTCGGTATGTCTGTGCCAGAGATAGAGAAAGGTCAACTTTAGCTTGTTTGCAGTACCTGATTGCCCAACTCAACAACAACCAACGACAAATATAGACCATCTAAAAAAGTTGCATCACAGCCACGTAAAATTCCTCCTGGAAGAACATAAACCAAACGACTCATCTTCAGATATACGGAATACTTCAGCGGCGAGAAGTTGGTCGAGGCCTTGTGGGTGTTCTCCAACTACGAGATGATATATGATATCCTTTTTAGAAGTCGTTTGACTTTTACTTTTCACTGAAATGTTATTTCTCCCAAATGGATTCTCTAATAATATATAATCATATGTAAGACCAGCGGTGGTCCACTCCAATGGTCGGCTTGATCTTTGGCCAACTTGCCAAATACCATTCTCCTGTTGGAAACACTACTAGAACTAACGGATTTTAAGGGTTTCAATAGGACGAATATGGTTATGCTATCTCCACATATTTAGATTATTGGGGATGTTAAAATCCCTCCTGCTCCCTTTAAACCTCTAGCTTTGCTCGGCGTATGCAGAGTATGACCTTTTCTAACTGACTTTTGTAATCTGTGTGTCATACATGCAACCGAGCGATGAGTAAGCGCAAAGCTGGACTGCATATCCCTTTTTCTAAGATGGACATTTTTTATGAAATCCGGAATGAGTTCCAGTTCCAGGAAAATGGCACAGGATTTATACACTCTGTAGTACCTATAGGAATAGAATGCAGATGAAGTTTTATTAGTCGAGAAGTTAGCCAACTCATAAAAAACCTTTGCCTGTAAGATGATGATTGTTTAGAAAGATGAAATGAAAAAAATGGAACATTGAGCTTGTGCACTTGTGAGATAAAAGTGAAAAGAGATGAATGCAAGCGTACTTAATAAGCATCCCCGTGGCATCCAACACGAGTGGGCCTTTCTTTCATTGGATCCAGGACCTAGCTACTTCTAGCTTCTAGCCCTTGTCATCATTGCATCCTCGTCTTTCTGTTTTTAGTGGCTTCTGTTCTGACTTTCGTCATCATCCTCCTTGATTATTTTTATTTTTCATAGGACGAAGGAAGGAAATGGGTAAAAACCTAGGTACGGTTTTCTCTGCAGTGGATAGAAATATCGTGTAACAGTTTTTCTTGGTACTTTCGATTTTGCCTGCACCCGCCCTAGGTCCTCTTCTTCAACATATATCTCATCTATTTCAGTGGAAGAACTGCTATTAAGCTGAGGTAGTTCAAGAACAAGATGAGTTTCTTTTTTGTAAAATTCAACAACTTCTGTAATAAAAACCCCATTGCGCCAGCAAGAGAAATGAGCTCTTTTCAAAAGGATACAAAACACTACGAAACCGACCGAGCTACTTTGTACTACTTGTCTTGTCAAAGACACCAAAACCATTGTAAGCAGCTATCTATTTTTCTCAATTGCCTCTCTCTCAACTACATAAGACGATGTTGCATACAGCTTAAAGTAATAAGCTTAAAGTAATAGTTAGAGATGTACTGTTCGAGAGCCATATTTCAGCATCATTATCATCTTCTGCAGTAGTAAGTCAGGAGCTTTCTCAAATGACAACTTTAACGATACTTTTACAACTGAAGGGAAACAAGAGCTGTAGAACAAAGATAATGTCTTACTTAGAAGGCACAAACTTGTTTAGCTCTATATTTTTAGTGTCTCTGATGACACGTTTAAAATATTTAGTTAGATTACCACCTTTAACTTCATTAATGCAGTTAGTTAGCATCTCCTACTAGTACTACTACTACTACTACTACCACCACTACTACTACTGCTACTGCTGCTACTACTACTAATACTTCTACTCCTACTTGCCCCTATTTGCCATTCATGGAATGTACAAAGAGATGAAAACTTTCAGGAGGAGCATAATTCCATGAATTACATTGGGGAAAAAAGTATGAACAAGAAAATATGTTGCAAAAAGTTTGTGAATTTATCGAGCGGGCGTGCACTAGACGCAAGGATGAACGTGTAGAGTAACGTCCTTCCATAAAAAAAGCAGACAACAGTATCCTTGAGTTTTTTGCATCATATTTTCACCTCCTTTTTAACTTCCACCATGGTTGTAGATTTGAGAAGGATTTCCAGAATTTTTTTTGCATTTTCTTAGAAAAAAATTCTACAAGGCTAGAGACCAGACAAATAGGAGAAAGTTAGCAGCTGCAGTATGTTACCAAACAGTTTCCTGACTTTCTCCACCAACCAACCAGTATTATCATTATCTCCAACAAAAAGTAAACCTCATGTAGAATCTCATCATCACCTTTAACACCTTTGGTATTACAGCTACCCTTGCTCTTACTATGCACATTACATAAATAACAAGAGTTACATCCGAAATGTATGGAATAGTTTTGCGAAATCTACACTTCATTCGGCTTCAGCAGTAAATTCAACCATCATCATCCTTCTTCCCCTGCCTTTTAAAAGTATATTTCCTCTTACATTTTTTTTAAAGTCAGGAACTGTGAGCTTATATGAGAATTTCACATCCTGTGTTCCCATTACCTATTGCAATTCAATATCAAACCACCCACCCATCAAAGGCCTTTCTAGGCCGTCGTCATCCCCGTTCCATTCTATAATCAAAATTTAAAAAGGGAGGATGGGAGGCCTTAGTTCTTAGCATTGTTTAGATAGAAAGGAAGTAAGTTAAAAACATAGATTTCCATCATTATAAAAGGTAAAATGTCAAACAAAAAGGCATTGTTTGATATTTCTACTCAATTAGCCTGTATACTATATGCTATACTTATGAGTGTATTGTAAATTTTTTTAAATGTCTTGATACGTTTGTTTGTTGGTGGAAATGATGATGATGTGATGGCCTTGGTTGATGCAGTCGGAGGATTCAGATAATGAGCTTTTAATATGGATCCGGGTAAAGTAAGGGGAGTGGCTTCCTGGAGATCGTCAGTTAACAAATGGGTGGGTTTATTTCCCAACAAGCATTTGTCCTAGTCACAGACAACACTGCATATGTTGAAAAATGAAATAATTCCCTAGCAAATACCCTTCTTCTTCTTTCACTCTTTCTTTGATGGTGGCATCGGCTTCCCTCCCATGTCATTAGGCACTTTTTTGGCAGGATTGGAATAATAATGGGAAGCCGTCTAGCATTGTCCTAGAATTTGAGAAATGGCTAGTTCTAATATGTAGCTTTTCAGAGGAAGACTTGATGAATGGTACAAAAGTTAGGTTGTTTCTTGTTAACTTCTTAAAATACAAAATGCGTCTGGGTGAAAGTTGATGGAACCTATTTGTTACTTTGAAATGCCAATGGGATGAACCATTCCTTAAGTGTATGACTTACGACCTTCTTCTTAGAGTAGAAAAGCCTACGCATAAATCAAAATACGTTGTGAAGTAGAAAAACTTTGTGGAGAAGTTACTAATTTTATTTTTATTTCTATTTTCCAGGTATAATTATGGGGACATTTGTAGCCTGTTGGGTCCCTTTCTTCACATGGTACATGTTATCAGCCCTCCTAACATTCACCAGTCCTGAGTGGCTCGTCCAAACCATGTTCTGGATCGGCTACTTCAACTCAACACTAAATCCCATAATTTACGCCTATTTTAACCGAGATTTTAGAGATGCTTTCAAAGAGACTATTCAATGTGTGTTTCTATTCCCTAGAAAGAATAATACACAATCCTACGTTTAAAACATAACTCATCATACACAATTATGCTACAAAATACTAAGCTATAATATATGTACTGTATACAAAAAAAACTAAAAAAACTTAGCTACAACCTACCTATACCTAACCATACCGTACCGTCATGAATACAAAAACTACTAGAAATGTAAACTTCTTTACAAGATATGCATACAATTAGTTTTATATTGTGAACAAACAGAAAATGAAGACTCATAATAATTTATAAATTAATGAACCCGGAAAACACTATCTACGCTATTAGAACTAACACCAAGTAAAGCTTCTGTCCTTTCCGATGAACGTTTGTCGAATTGATTTTTAAAATATTAAAAATGTATAAGACACAACTTTCGTTACTCATGTCAACCAACTAACTGCTTAAAGTTGTAGGATTAGGACTCAGGGTAAAAACGCAACACGAAATTAAACGAAAACTACCTTACTCACAAGTCAATGTGTATGTTCTCTAATATTTTTTACAATTTCATTAT
Organism: Hydroisotoma schaefferi; assembly: GCA_034682405.1. Classification (NCBI taxonomy): domain Eukaryota; kingdom Metazoa; phylum Arthropoda; class Collembola; order Entomobryomorpha; family Isotomidae; genus Hydroisotoma; species Hydroisotoma schaefferi. The sequence goes on along the minus strand of JAQFZX010000951.1, from coordinate 13,394 downwards.
ACAAAGTAGAAAAGCTGCTACAACACTACTGTCAACTGTCTATTACAATTACGAATATAATTTTAGTAATAACTTTTACTTATCTCACTCAGCCAACCTTGCACAAATGATTGTTCTTTTATATATAATCTCATTTTATTGTTGTCTATTGTTGCTAGCTGGAAAGAAAGAAATCTTATTTATTGTCACGCATATTATTATTATTATTATTACTTGTGTATCTATCTACGTGTATTGTACAGCTTACTCGCTTACTGGTTACTTTTTAGCTGTTTGAGAGACATAGTCAGAGTGAAAATGGAACGTTTATATTTTTTAGATGGTAAGAATTACAAAAAGACTACACACGACAGCTAACTAGTTTTACAATTACTTGGTTTGTGCTAAGGTAGGTAAAATCGTTTTAGTACCTAAAATGGGTCATTTATGATGATGATGCTACATTTTGTTAAATCTAAAAGAAAAAGTATTAAACTTCTACACAATATGAAACAAGGATAGTTCATTTTATCCTTAATCCTTTCTTTTTGTTTTTCCCAGCATCCGTTTCTCTAATTCCGCCGGCGTTACCATTATTATATCGGGTTTATTTCGTTTTATCATATCACAAAGACTATTTCTCGGATGCTGGTTTCTTCTAATGCTTCTATAAGTCATTATGAATCGGTATCACAAAGATATCTGAAGTTTTATCACAGACTTCCACCCAATAGTCTACCATCCGACTAGCATAATGGTACGGTGAAAGTTTTCAAATTAAAACTAACCTTTTATTCTAATGGGGGGCATTATATTATATCTTGATTTTAATCAACTCTACCACTACCTCTAATACTACCACTACGGTTTCTGTTTCTGTTTTGCCAATTTAACTCAGAATCGTGCGAGAAGCTATTGCCAGAGGCAGGCAAGACAACACACTAAAAAGACCTCTGACCTTTTATTGTTTTCTAATCCGTCTTATTGTTTACACTCCAAATTAAATTAAAGGCCTCCTCGTCAGACTTACAAACAGGGAAGTTGGAAAAGAAGGAAGACCAGATTTGTTTGATTATTCCGACAAGATGATGAGAAACCTTGAAGATTTCAATTAACGACTCCTCTATCTCCAACCTATGCCCACCCACTCGTCCTCACATATTCATATTTATCTCCCATCCAGTTCATATTACATTGCCATTTAAAACCATGGAGTAAGTTCCTTTTGTTGATTCTTCTGAAATATTTTCATTCGTAAACTGCATCACTACTATACTAGGTGTACGAAGTAAACAGTTAGAAATATTTACTCTTCAGAATTTATATTGAAAATCAGTAAACATTTCCCGGTAGGATAGGTTTTTGTAATTTTTTCCAATCCATTAGAGTTAAATATCACGGACCAGAAATTCTTTGTGAATCTCATCCATACAAATACATCAAGTTGTGTTTTTTAAGCAATTACAATGTAAAATGTAAACTACGTTTTAATAGCATGCTCATTTCACTGTTATGAAACGGCGTGGAATAAACTAACCCCAAACCCATATGCAATAACGAAGGAAGCAAATAACTAGTGAGGAATAGCAGGCAATGTTATTTGGCAAGATGTTTAATCTAACTTAATGAATCATAAGTTTGAATAATTTCTCCCGAGCCACTTCCTCCACAATTAGTTTCCTATCTCGGCCTTTGCAGATACTTGAATTCTGCTTTATCGCTGTACAATTTCTTTGCAATGTGTTACTAAAGCATAATTATACCAAATATGGCTTACCACCGCCGCTTTGTTTAACCTTAAACTAGCTATACTTTGGTATTTAGTAACTCATTTACTAGGCCTGCCCACAAGGATCTATTCGATTACTCACTAATGATTAAATCAAGAAGAGAACCTTTAATAATGAGTGTAATTCGAGTGTTGGCTGACTAAGGATTGAGAAACATAATAAGTGAATAGGAAACGGTTCTTCTGAACAAGTGGAGTGAGAAAACTATACATGCTATACTTAAAGTCCTACGGTCGAAACTATGAGGGATTTCTTCTCTAAATGTGACTACTTTATACTTTAATCCCAATATAATTATTACTGATCCTAGTTCTTAGCTCTTATATACTTACCATCTTACTGTATTCCTTTCTCATACATACAACATAGGCTACAATAGGAGAGATTGAGGAGGATTGAGCAACAATTTCATAGCAAACTTGTACCTTACAAAAGGTGTTCCCACCCATCTTATCATCGTCAAGACAAGACAAAGCTTTCTCTGGAGCGTTAAGAGATTAATAGAACCGATATATCTGATAATTGAACTGAAACCTGTCTATTTACTGCATTCTAAATATTTCCATACCAATTCCGATCTACTCGTCAGAAAGTTTGATATCTTGAAGTATATTTACCTACTACAGTACAGAGTACAGTAACGTTCTTCCCTCAAAAATAATAAGTAAAACTAATGAGCTCATTGAAGTTGTTAAATAATAAACAAAAGTAAGCACCTTCGTTAACCGGACAAATGCTCTGTCACTTAACTACCAAGCCCCTCTTGCAGAATTAGGCAACTTAACTAGAAATTGCATTAACTTATGTGTAACAAAGTAAACTCCCACAGCTAGGTATGGGTTGCCGACTTATTAACGGATGAAGATAATTCTCCGAAACGGTGAAGGTCTTAATACTTAAAGTAATAAGGTTATTACGCTTCTTGAAACGTAGGAATCATCTGAGATGCTCTTTCTTCAATTAACGGATTTCTATGGAATTTCCGAGGTAAGTACTCGATAGAACGAGGACAACCTTCCAAACAAGGATCGACAAGGATAGCAAAGTTTAGTGAAAAATATTGATCTGCCGTACCGGATGCTAGGAACTTCATGGCGTAACTTAATAGTATTGATGCTATATAAAGTTATAGTAAACTATTCTCCGCTATTCTTGTATGTCTACCTTTAACGAGCGATTTGAAGGTTTAATACTGGAGCGACCAACAGCGCAGAAGATTCCTACGGATCTAGAAATCCCAGAAATGCATTCTTCTAATATAATAAGAATGCTTATCTTCAGGAATAATGACCGGACGGCTCAATACTAGCAGGAATGACAGATATATTTACAATTTATTCATTAAATGTAACACCAATTTTAACTATATGTAATTAATTTTAAAGATATTACTTTTAACAAATTTCAATTAAATCTTTGGAAATGTTCTTGTATTACATGTTTTTACTTAAGCAAAATACATAAATCAACTTTGGCAAGACTTGAGTTTCCCAACAGTCCATTTCAATCCACCTACACGGACATACATTCCTCAAAGAATAAAAAATATATTTTAGCTATCAAACTTATTCCTCCGTCTTTGCCATTCTGAACACCATAAAGGCTCCAGAATATTGCCATTGCTTGCACTAAAGTGAGTTTGAGAATTGTGTCGTTGAAGCACTAACAAGGAAGTTTAGTGAATACCTTTTATAACTTCTGGCTGACAGTGGGATTTGGAAACTTGCCTCAGATCCATTTTACTTACTGACTCCGTTCAGAGATCACAACCAGGCCAAAAGTAAAGGAAGCAGACACAACCAGACTAAGGGATGATCATCATGAGAATCATGTTTATTTTACTTTGGCCAGAGAGAAAGAGTCAGAGATAGATAGATCATCATGAAGCCTTCATATAGTCACCAACAGCTAACAGACAGTTTCCTCCCGGAGAGAGCCTATACTTTCTCTTTATAGAATTCCCACATTCTTCCTCTACTTATACCATTTTCAACGTAACTTACTACCGCTACTACGCGAATTACTACAGTTACTGCTGCTACTGCTAGTGGTACTACTAATAATACCACTACCACTACTACTCGTACTACTATTACTTCGATGTTTCTTACTACTGCACTGCTAGGCTATCAGTACCTTCCACAGTGCTTTACTGACTTTGCTAAATCCAGTCTTGCTACTAGAGGTATTGACTGTATACAAAAATGCAAGGATAGGTTTGTTCCTAGAGAATCTTTACTGGTAGTCCCTTGTTCGTAGTTTTTCAAGACCTAGAACACACCAAAATACTTTTTACTTACCAGCACCCACCAGAACCAGCCTAACCCTAGTTCTATCTCTAGAATCACTCTTTATCATCACGAAGCTAAGTTAAATTCCTGTGTATGTACTATACTAAGTAAGTACTACTACTATCGCTAAAAAGAATACCTAGAACCATGCGGAACCGGGGAACGTCTGCCGTATTTTGGAGCAGAGAAGAAGTTCTAAATCAATAGTAGTGGAGTTTTCTCTAGTGGATAACTGATGAGGAGAGACCTAGAGCCTGAAGGAGAGAAAAGTGGGTGACTTATAGTCATAGTAAATAGAAGTTGCAGTAGCAGTCGTAGTAGTAGAAGGTTTTCAGGAGTGTCAAGCTCAAGCAATGTAGTATTAAAGCAGTGGTTGTAGTAGTATTCGACGAACTACTAGGAAAAGTTTCTTCTGTGACCAACGTTTTGTAGAGAAAGTACCTGAACATATCGCTATCGCAAGCGGGTACACTCCCCCCACACTCTACCCAGATAATGACACATGCAGAGGTATCTAGTGTACGAGTAATGACTGGTCTCATTGGACCACCCAACCAATGACTTAGTGCTTAGCCTTAGTTTTGGTCAACAGCCAGAAACAGCCAAGCTATCTCAACATTCAGCAAGAAGCATTTAAATTCCGTTCGAATAATTATAAACAGCTTCAAATACCAAACTTATTCTTGCGGGATGAACAAAGGCTAGAAATAGTATGCTATAGGCACGCGGATCGATATATGTAACCATAAAAGGTAGGTAGGGAAGGGAATCGAACCGCATATTATTTTCTGTGAGTAAGCAATCCTTTCCCCAGCCTGCTTGGAATACTTCATGCGAGATAAATTTTAAACTATTTGTTTGCATTTGGAAAGTGAAAGTAGCAGTAGTAGTGGTGGAAGAGCAGTAACACATCGTAGTAGGACAGAGTAAGCCTATCTTAGGTCGAGACCATAGGTTGGGGCTTTACAATCTCGGAGCAATTATTTATAGTGATTCCTAGGTTTTATATTGTCACATATGCTCTACTGACATTTGGTTAGTTACGACAGGAGGGATAAGTGAATATTGTACAACTTAAAGCAAATGTAAGTTTAATGGTTTTCACTACTAATTAAACTGCAGGACGGGAAGTAAAGCCTGCTATTCATGGAATTCGGTTTGGTGGATCTAGTTTGTCCTGAAAGTGGCACCTCACTAAATAGTTTTACCGTCGTCGTCGTAAACGGAATGCACAATACGGGTAGGCAGTTCTGCTGAGTGGCCTTGTTGTATTTTCTACCGCAGAAATCGTGAAATAGTAATTGATTTCCTATACTAAAGTTTATAGTAGGCAGTGTGCAAGCTAATGGTCGTCTGTTTCAATTTATGTCGTTTTAATTTCATAGCTTTCTTTATCAATGTCATTTAGATTTAGTAAATGGAAATGTTAAGCTTATTTGTACTGTACGAGAGGTAATTTAAATGCAATTCAGACTATTCTTACTGCAGTTACAATCGATACTCTTTTTAAAGCATCGTTCAGCGTTAGTATCGATTACGTGATACCCCTTTCTAAATAAATAATAGCCAATCCCACTGATAACTCTGTATTTGACGTTTTTCTCCATTACTGTTTGGATCACTTGACCGCCCCAAAATAATTGCCCTTTTAAATCTTCCTTTATAGAACTAAGCAGTGATTAAACTGTCTTTCTTCTTTATCAGTAAACACTGTACTGTAGGCTATCTTAACCTTTAGCTCAAGCTCATTCAACACTGTCTATCGGTAAAGAGTGTCCTTCACATAAATATAGACCTTGCACTATGCCCGTCCCCGACAGTAAACTACTCTTCTGTGCTCTGTACTCTGTAAGTTGGACCCAACACATCCAACAATTCATTTTTCATTTTCCACAATATAAAGAATGTACGATATTGAATAAAAGCTGTAGTAAAGCACACACACAAAAGATCTGGCCCGATCATCAAGAAGAGAGAAAGTATACAGACCATTCAAGCAAAAAGAGCAAAGATCCGCATCAATTCCTCTCAAGGATTTGCTTCTAGCCCACTTCGTTCCACTTTTGTAGATATTCCGTCCTAGCGTTATCCTCCGAGATGCGTTTCGTTCTTGATCTGTTGGGTTCCTTTTGTGTGTCCACTTTATATAAATGAAATCGAGAAAAAAGTTTAGTCGTCCACCACAAAACGGAATGCGGTTCTATATTATACAGAAGTATTACCCCTTTTGTCTGTTGCTGAAGGTTGGATCCGTTTTTTTTGCTGGAAAGCCCTCTCATCTCAAGGTCCTATACGTTTAGTAACAATCACCTAGCAGACCTCTTTCTCTGCAATCATTTGTTGAGAAAGAATAGGAGCAAAGAAGCAGCCTACACCATAGCTAGGTTCATGGATGCAAACCAGGGAAACAGGGTTTAGTTTGATCCCATCGTTATAATAAGTAAAGTATTGACTCTAGCATCGTTTCTTCTAGTCTTTCTCCTTCAAACACTTGCAGGTGGATAGTTCTTGGAGCAGTTCTCATTACACATATATGCTAAAATGTTTACGTTTCTACACTTTTTATACTACCTTGAGCCACTATTACTACTGCTTTAAGACTAAAGAAAATGTTTTATTTCAAAGCTTTCTCAACAAAGGAGCAAGAAGTGACTACGTCAAAGGAAACTAGATTGGCCTAGTTTAGAAATAAGGGTTTGAAACCTCTGAAAAGGTTGGATGAATGTAACTTAACTGAGAAATTACGTTGAATATTAGGTAACCAATATTTGCTTCAGATGTCGACAGACCTTTTAGTTCACCTTACCTTTTAGTTTACCTTTCCTTTGTTTGTACACCCTTAAGCAATGAATAAAAGAAACCGCAGTTGGAGAGATGTAGTTGTATTTGGTCAACAAAATTACCACAAGAAGAAGAGAAGAACCGGTAGTAAAAGGTTGTGTCCTGCAAAAAACACGTACTTTTTACCTTCATCATGTTTCCTGTTTTAATTTTCCATTTCAATAGTTTCTCTCCCGAAATAATTCCCGATAAGTTACTTGTTAAAACAATATATATATTTACCCTAGACAAGCGATTTTTTTTATTTTTAGTTAGCAAGAATAAGTCTTCAGGGAAATTAAAACCAGAAATAAGATAGTTTCAAGAGGCTCAGTTGGAAAAGATAAATACTAAATATGAACTATCTGCTAAACATTATCTGCAACAACATCCACAATACTTTATTTAAAATACCATCCTGTCATTTTCTCCCAACTAATCGTAAGATATTTTTGGATATTTCAAAATAACACGATCCAAGCCTACTCAAGATGACTTCAAGTCTATTAGCTAGGACTATAGTACATCTCACTACTTTGAAAACTGCCCCCAAGATGCTCTTTAAGATATACCATAATCCCACTGAAAAAAATACAAGTGGTTCTTCTGATAACATGGTTGATGGCTGGACATGGAATGGAAGTGAACCTTAGGGATACAAGAAGAGATTCCCAAAAGCCTGAAAGAGACAAAGGGGTAAGTCTCTGTAAGATGATCGTCTTTGATCTCTGTCTTTACTCAAGAATACCGATCCCCGTTCCCCTTGTGTCAGTTCGAGTTACTCTGACCCGGTTGTCTGATCTGATAGACTTAAAGCCTCACAGCTTACTTCATACTACTTTTTAAACAGGTTGGTACATCTACCTTTATGTAGTTTTCCTAACTAGCGATGCTAAATTTCATTCCCTTTCTTCTGTCTTCCTTTCTACCTCCATATTTCTTTACTCCATTATATATTTGTACGTTTTCTTTGCTTACAAATCAATTTTGAAAAAGGATTGTCCAAAAGGAATAAAAGACAGAACTTTCACAAATCTAATTCACCAATCCACGAGTTTTTCCTCCTTCGACCGTATCTATAATAAATCGTATAGCTGTATCATTCACCTAAGTACCGACGTCAGCAACCATGTTCGATACACCCTACACAGGGTAAAAGTACCTAGTGGCCCTTGTCCTTGTACTTTATTGTAGGAACCTGTCCACAGAATCCGCAGACATATCTTCAGTTCTCCCTATCTAAGCAAGACACTTTCGTTTCAAGAAGGATGAGATAGAGAGCTAATACCTAGGTTAAGTAATAGTTGCAGTACTTACGTTCAACTGATACAACACAGTAAACAGTATTACACAGCCATACTGCACTGCAATGAAATGGATGAAATAACCCATCATCATATCATTCCACCCACGTATCCGTATACTATAAGATGTATGAAGGTCTCCATAATTCAACTTGCAATTACTTTTTCTCCGAGATAGATGAACAAAACAAATTTTGCTAAAGTCTCTGGTCCTTGGCGTCTATTCCAGTTCTTGCACTTGTCCGTTCCTCCATCCGTACCAAATATTAACACAGGGATTTTATTGAACCACAGCAAAGTGTACGGGGCTGTGTTGTGGTTATAAGAAAAACAAAGATTTTCAAGCGCCAGTGAAAAGGTTCAAGAGCCACAGACAAGTGAGGTGGAAACAGCGAGAGAGAAAGTAATTGAATGGAAATGAGGATTTTCGAGAGGCCGGAAATGGGGAAACAAACTGAAGTCTGAGAATGGAGTTTCACTCAGAGCCATTTTACACTCAAACAAGAACAACCAACCATACCACCAGCAAAATTCAATAAAACCGGAGTTTAAGAAATATTACTTGCTATTATAGAGGTACTTTGGGACAGGAGGACTGGGATTTATATGGTTCTTATTTGTATCCAAGCCCTTATAAATGGGCATAAGTAATGTTTGTTTCAATGAGTACATATTGCAATTTACCAGTCTAGGTTATTCAATGTGTCTTATTATTTTGTATTCTTATGCTGGCAGTGTCTAAACGAAGTATAATAATACTGAATGCTTTTCATGAAAATAAAAGATTCCATGAAAGTTAGAAGGGCTTTTAGAGGCTGGCATATTTACTAAAAAACGGTCTTCAATAAAAAAATATGCAAATATATTTTCAACAGAATTGTTTTGATAATAATTTTCAAAAGACAAAAAATCGAAAGCAAGTTATATTTTTCAAAGGACGCATTTCATTCTAATATCTAAAATAATGACCTTTTACCAGATTTTGCCCACCCCTACTCATGTAATACGGTAATTGAAATCGTATCTTTCCCTGTCTATATTACCTTTTATGCACCAAATTTCCTCAGCCGTTTCCATCCAAACGAAAGAGCCATTACTTTCTTCTCAGCAGTTTTTTCCACCGATAAAGAATTTATTCCCGTCCTAATCATACTTGTTTACCGAGCAAGTCAATAACCAAACTAAAGTGAAGCCTAGAAAGTAAGTAAAAAGTGGTTGAAAGATCACCGAGTATTAGAAAGAGAACCTTACTTGTTCTTGTTATTGATTACCTTTTCAAGTCTTGTGATTACATAAGTAGCAGCAGAAAGAGGTAGAGTAGAATTCTCCAATTTGAAACAGAGTCAGATAAAGTATACATTAACAGACCCAACTCAGCCAGTTTTTAGATTAAGGTCCGACCGAAAGTAAAATTTCCCAAACCAACATTGAACTATTGAACATTACTTTCACTTAGGGATTAAATTACATTTCTTTTAACAAAGTATCTCTACGAGTTTGGTGAAAAGTTTCATTTATTAATGGTTCCAATTTAACCACGCTCTATTGCCAAACTATAAGTAACTTTCTACTAAGTTACATTCTCTTCCTTTTACCAATCACCCTCCTTCCTTCATTCACTATTTCGCTTTCTTTATCCATTTTTTCGATAGGAGCACTTATAAAGCCTAACTCAGAGGATGCCGGTTTCCGGGCTGAATAAGACTTTTATTTGTAAAGTTAGTTCTACACAAAATGTTAAACTGAAACCTGTCCAAAAGCATACATGAGTTGTTCATTGAAATTTCAGTTCCAGGTTCTGTAGATTGGAAAGTGGTTTACTTTTACCCGAGAACCCCATTTTTTCCAAGAATCCAAGAATGTGCAAGTTAACAAGCCCTACGGACTAAGAAAAATTATATATTGGACATTTTCAACCTTGAAAATATATTGGCTTTATTCCTGAATCCCAGACGCTTTACTTCTACTCGAAAAATGTTTATCCAGAACGTTTAGTGAAGTTTCCATTACATACTTCTACCCCATCAATTCCCCCTTGCCTTGCTGTCGTCACTTTGAAAGAAAGGTTGTGTAACATGGTGTTAGTTGGCGTAGAGCATGGCCGACCATGCAAATTATGCAGTGTTAGGTAGAATATGGTATGTTTGGTCATCAAAGATGGTTTGTACTTTTCTGAGATGGAACCTTTGGGAGAATGTTCCACTCAAAATTCCGAATAACAAGTGTAAATTCATTCCCGAAAGCGAAAAACTTTTTACTGTTAGGCAGCATATTCCTGCATATTTTCAACTCTAATGCTCAGATAAATGCACCATATATCGTGAAACTTATAGCTTGGACTATAGCATTTTAGAAGTTCCGAAGGGGCCACTGATAAAGAGAGGTTATAATTTGGGTATATACTGCTGTACCGATTAGCTGACACGGGGAAAGAACAACAGACTCAAACTCCGAAAATTGTAAAGTAATAAAGCAAAGTTTTCGTAAACTGAATCCCAAAAGTACTAATCGTAATCTCGAATCAAAAAAGTAAATATTATCCAATCAATCCAACGTCTGATTCATTTTTCATTACGGAAAAACCATGTCTTCTACTTTGTAAATAGACAGAGAAGCATAGGCATACATCCTTAATTTCCTTCTATCACTCCTTATCTTGTCAGGACATGAAATATCTAAGCTGTCCGTTTCCGTTCATCAGTAAAAACTTCTATTACTTATTTCTCCAACTTCGACGTTATATTTTGTGCACGGAAGTAAACTACATTATGCATGCTAGAATCGTTTTGCCTTAAAACGTGAAAGTAAAGTTAACCCACTACCAAAACCAACCGACGTTTCTATTCAGCTCACATAATCAATTTGATTGGCAAATAATCTTTACTAGCTGGCTCAATCACTAAATAAAAGTTCATTACTGCTTCCTTTCCTAAGTAAGCCTGTTAGGAGGGCAAGGAAGCAACGAGACAGCTTTGCAATTAAACTTTCAGACTATTCAGTAATCTGCCTGCCAGTCTGCCAGCCAAGCAAGTTAAGTCGCTACAGTTATGGGTGTTATAAACTATTGGAGGTGCCAATATTTAATCGCTAGACCACTTTTAGATTAATGCTTCTTCATATACTTTTGCAGAAAAGAGGAAGCTAACAGCTAAAGGAGTTTGCCGATCAACAGAATACAAATCGTAGGTTCAAAAAACTCCTACATATTCTTCGTTTTGCCAACCTTTGCATTTTGTTCGGGAAATTCACTCCACACATTCAAAATCTTCTCACACAAGCACAAATTCAGTTGTTGGTTTTTATATTATATCATATTATACTGTTATGCTTATGAGCGGATTGTGCTAGTCTTATGCCGGTATTTTTTGCTTGTATTTTAAGCTTGTTTCGTCAATTGGGCTTTCAAACCTTGCGTTTGGATAAACTTTTATAGGAGTTCTCTAGGCTTTGGCACAGTAGAGGCAGAGGCATGTCTTGGAATAACATCTAGATGATGGAAACTCCCAGCTGAACCCCGTTAAATTTTAAAGCATATGATAATATGTCAAACCTGACCTCAAAATGATATACCACGACAAACTGCGCTAGCTAACGGCTGTTGTCCTCCGCACAGTGAGTAATCTAAATGGCAGTTTATTTCATTTTTATAGTATCTCCAGCATTCGGAGATGATGATGGCTAAGATGAGGATGATCATTTCCATGTAAATGTCTCTCTGGTTGACAGTAGTGTCAGATAGCACAATATTTAAAGAGAGTAAGACGTCTTTATTTTTCAAGAGTTTTTTCTCAAAGACATACGATCCGTCCAAAATTATAGGCATGATATTTCGTGTCGTACTATAAGACTAATTTGTTGATGGATTTTCACTCACAGAAGTACAGGAGACTAATCTAAAGGTTTGATAATATGTTATTTGAGTAACTTAAGCCCACGTCATAATGAAATGATAAGATGAGACAGTCTTTTTGATTTTAAATCTCCACATAATTATGCCCATGTTCAAAGTTAAGTGATTGGCAGTAGTCAGCACGCAATATATGGCAAAGTTTGTTTAGTTAAGCTCTCATTATTTTTAGCATTCAACTTTTAACTCAAAATAAACTCAACTTCCAGTGGGTGGGGGTCTTTTCAATATTATTATTGCATTTGAATTTGCAATACTTATTGCTACTTGCAGATCACTAGCGAATCAAGTGGGAGTAATAACGACGTCGGTTGGTAAGATTTTGCCCTAGAGGTTTTATTAAACTTAAATATTGATCAAGATCATCATTTGTAGCACTATGATAGCATGCCAGCTGCTAAATCCAGATAAGAGGATGGTTAAGAAGGTAGCAACAATATAATATAATTAATCACATCAATCTTAGTAGGTACTTTGTAAACTGCACTTCCGATAACTGCACATAACTTGTTAACCGTAAGGGCTGGTTTACATTAAAAGTGAAAGCTTTTTCAGCCGTTTCAGAATAAACATTCTCCCATACCAAGTCTAATTAATACGAGTTTTGACAGCAAAGCTTTCGTGACTGGTATATATGCATACAGGAAATTGGTTTTACCAGCATATCGACACTGCATACAAGGGGAAGGCTTTAACAGTTACGCTTGCTATGCTGTAAGTTTACTGCTAGATGTTGGGATGCAGATAGAGCCCAAAAAATCTTTAGATTAATTGTAATTGACCGTTTTCAGTTACATATCTCATTCAGCATTATAATTAGGTAACGAAATCTGCTTTAAAGACACCAGTACAAATTTTTCAACAAACCTTAAATTCTTTCAGAACAATATAGTGAACAAACGCTTTTGATCAGCCACCACACACCATCACCACATGCCCCTGTAGCTGTTTAATGCAACGAAATATACAGGGTGGTGTTTCTATGCAAGAGCAGAGTTTGATATTTTTATGAAATAATTTAAAACTAAGAAAATGGATGCGTCAGATAAAATTATCGTCTTAAGCGCTTTTATCCTAAGATGTTTTGGTCCTGTCACCAGGTCACATAATTGCATAATTCTAAATAACTGGGCTAAACCTGGAAGATAAAAGCGCTTCAGAAGTTAATTTTATCTGACGCATCCATTTTCTTAGTTTTCAATTTTTTCATAAAAGTATCAAACTCCCTAAGGCCCGTATTCTTAATGGATAATTTTCGTCGCGAAAGGGAAAGCCAGGCTTTCCTTTCACATTTCGTATTCTT